>BGNK01002088.1:8256-115245 GCA_003297005.1 Symbiodinium sp. clade A Y106
ACAGTTTTTGAAACACTCTTCAAAATTCCAACAGCCCCTTTACGCGAAGCTTCATACTTTCAACAAATATGCTCTCCGCTGCACACGCGAACCTTTCTGCAAGGCAGCTTCCTTTCCAGCTTTCATGAGCTAAGGCTTCGGGTTTCTTTTTGAAATCGAAACACAACTCCCCTGGGCCCCAGTAATGCGCAGCCCCGCGAGGCCTCTATAGTAGCTGTCGACTGAACACTTCCCCTAGCATCGATGTCCTGCTGCAGGAAGCAGAGGCGGCCAAGAGAAAGGTTGAGGCAGAGTTTAGGGTTTAGGGTTTAGGGCCAAGTGACAAATTGGTAGGGTTTCGGGTTCTAGGGTTTAGGGCTTTGGGTGGCTAGGTCCAGGAGGAGGAAGCTGCACAGAGGTTGCAGGCCATTCTTGTACTGGCATGCATAGCAAGCACTGCAGTTCCAAGTTCTGTAACTTCTTTCAACGGCAGCCGGAGGAAGCCGAAGCCGCCCGAAAGCAAGCAGAGGTGGCCGCCACAAGTTTTCTTGTCGCATAGACGAACCAGGAGTCCACGAGTGTGTGCACAGGAAGAGGCCGAGGCCGCCAGAGTAAAGCTGGAGGTGCCGAACCGTTCTTGAGCAGTACGAAGTCCTTTTGTGTGTGTGTGTGTCATCACAAGGGGACATCTACAGTAGTCCAGCTGCCTCATCCCCTTGCACCATAAACGGCACATCGCCTTCAGGTCATAGTCATGTGCTCTCAATCTGCCACGACTTTGTTCTACTTCCTCGGACTTCCAAGCATCGTAGCGTCAATTCTCTGACCAGCATCAGGAGGAAGCAGAGGCTGCACGAAAGCAAGCGGAGGTGGCCGCCGCGAATTTTTGTTGGCGGATGCAGTACTGTGCAGCTGCGAGCGTGCGCAGGAAGAAGCCGAGGCTGCCAGAAGAAAACAGGAGGTGCCGAACCTCCTTCGAACCATGCAAATTCCGTTTGATGTTCAAGGCCGAACAGTTGATGCTTATGGTGCTCGTCTGGGCAGGAGGAGGAAGCGGCACAAAGACTGCAGGTCACGTAACTTGCACACTCCTGCCGAGCTGCTGGCCATGTTTTGGCTGTTGTCCTGCCCCGGCGTTATTCAGAGACAGGAGGAAGCAGAGGCCGCCCGAAAGCACGCAGAGGTGGCTGGTTTTTCCAGACTGCGTAGCATGGGCTGGTGAAAAGGCTGTACGTTGCTTTGCACACGACATGTTCCCTGTGAGCTCACAGGAGGAAGAGAAAGCAGCGAGAAGAAAGAAGGAGGTGCAAGTGGTCCCAAATATGTAGTTGGGTGTAAGGTTTAGGGTTGCCCTTCCCTGTCTTGCTAGTTGTAATTGCAAGGAGGGTGTTCGCGAGTTTCTAAAAGAACCATGTCAGCATGACTGCCTCGCAGGAGGAAGAGGCGGTGCGAAAGCTGCAGGCCAGTGTTGCAACAGATACCTTGCGATACGTACTTTGAACCCCTAAAACCCTAAACTCCCACGATACCCTAAACCCTATACCCTAGACCCTATACCCTAAACCCTGCCTCCTAATTGCACAACAGCCCTGAAGCCTAAGCCCGAAACTTGCGACAGGAAGAGGAAGAAGCAGCCCGAAAGCGAGCTGAGGCCTCGGTTGGTTCTATTTGGGATTAGGATTTAGGGACTATTGGGATTAAAGTTTTCGGGAGTACAGGGTTTAGGATTGAGGGTTTGTGACTTAGTCTCCTGTTTGGGTGGATTTGGTGGTAAATCCCAGCTGAGACCTGCCAGACATGCAACAATAGGTTATTATAGGGGCCTTAGAATGACGTAAGGGTTCCTTAAGGGTTTAAAGGGATTACTATAAGGGGTATTGTAGGGGGTTTAGTATAGGGGGCTAAATATTGCCAATACTATTTTGGGGGCTTCCTTATTATAACATAGTATCATGGGCCTTAAAACCCTATTCTAATTATCAAGGCCCCTATATTAGGAGTTGAGGGCTTATGAGGATTGAAGTCTCCTCAAGCTTTGCATTATGCTTCTGACTAAACTTAACCGTCAACTTCAACTTTAAGCCCCAAACACTGCACGCTAAATGCCCTCAGCTCGTAACCCTACGCCCTACCTGACCCCCCAACTACCCTCTATTATACCCCAAATACCACCATTAAGGACCAGGAGGGCTCTGTTAAAGGGCCAGTGGGGGTGCTGGTATGCCCACTGACTAAGCCTCCAGGAGGAAGAAGCCGCTCGAAGGCAGCCTGAGGTGCACTGCTTAAAATCACAGAGGTCAGCTCTTTAGGCTTTATAGGGTTTAGGCTTTAGGGTTTAGACTTTAGGGTTTAGGCTTTGGGGTTTAGGCTTTAGGGTTTAAGCTTTAGGGTTTAGTGTTTAGGCTTTGGGGTTTAGGCTTTAGGGTTTAAGCTTTAGGGTCTAGGCTTTAAGGTTGAGGGTTTAGGGTTTGGGGTTTAGGGTTTAGGATGATTCTTGCTGGGACTCCCTATACTTTACTTTGAGGGCACGAGGAGAAGGATATTCCAACTTTCTGGCTTCGAAGGTTATACTGTCTGGGACCCCAAACCCCCGTTAGCTCGCTTTCCCCGAGAGTCTCGAGTTCAGGAGTTTAGGGTTTCGGCTACAGAGCCCTAAACCCTAAACCCTGGCGATTTCAATGTAGCAAGCCCTGGCAGGAGGCAGCTAAGGAGGCCAAAAGAAAGGCTGAGGTGCCGAATCTACCACAGTCGCCAGGGTTTAGGGTTGAGGTTATAGGATTTAGGGTTGTGGGGCACTCTGTTGATGGCTGCTAGTGACAACGGCATGGTATCTGCTGGAGCTGCGGCATGTTCTTGCGTGATGGGCTTGTTATAAAATCCAAATATTAAATAAACCCCAAAGCAGCAAGCCAGGGATGCTGTGGCATGGAAACCATGATGATTGAAGCAATGTCGGATGACTCTAGACAGAATTTCTTCCTCGGCAAACCCTAAGCCCCTAAACCCCTAAACGCTATATCCCCAAACCCCAAGACCCAAAACAGAGCTTCTTTCTTCGCCCAAGACCCCCAGGCCTCGACCCTAAATCTTGCAGCCTGCCTTGCCTAGGCCCATTGCATCCCAAATTCATGACTAGGCTCCCCAGTAGTACCCTTTTGCCCTTTCTCTTGCTGGGGAACCAAACAATAGGAAAAACGGTATCCTTATTATTGAGGGGCTACTGGGGAACCTAGCCTACTTCAAGGATCATGGGACTTAGTAAGTAGGGTTATAAATACCTTAATTAGAGCTATAAGTAATTATAGCTGTAGTTACCTTACTTATAACCCCAATTACTAAGTCCCATGATCCTTTAAGTATAGACCCCTTAAATAGATATCGTACAGTAGCCTACAAGGAAATCCCTGCCTCGAGCCTAGACTCCAAAGCCTGCCCTGCAAGGCACCAAGAGCCCTAAACACTGAACGTCCATGAACCCTAAACTTATAAACACCAAACCCCGAGGCCCAACTTATTAAACCCCAAACCCTTAATATGCTAAACCCTTACAAACCCGAAACTCAAAACCAACTAAACCCTCAACCCTAAACCTGAAACCCTAAACTCGAAACCCTAAACCCTATAAAACTGCGTCAGCAGCGGGCAGGAGGAAGCCGAGGCCGCAAGAACCAAGCAAGCGGAGGTGGCCATGGCTCCCAAACCCTAAACCCAAGTCCCGTTTAGGGTTTCCGGTTTAGGGGTTTTAGGTATGAGTCATCGCCTACTTAAAGGATCAGGGGACTTAGTAATTGGGGTTATACGTAAGGTACCTACCGACCTAATTGCTTATAGCCCCAATTAAGGTACTTATAACCCTACTTAGTAAGTCCCATGATCCTTTAAGTAAACCGTGGGTATCTGCCCCCCCCCCCATACAGTAACAGTCTATAATAGGGCTACTATTAAGGTCCGAATAGATTTATATTATGAATATTATTCAACTGTTACTGAGTGGGCGCAGTATCCAGCCCTAAATCCGTAAATCCTGAACCCTACGACCCCAAACCTTTGTCATAGTTGGGTAACATTTTACATTGTTATGGGTACTTAGAGCCAATAAGGAATATAAATTTAAATGCTTAATCCTATCCCAACCATGAACTAGAAACCCTAAAACCCTAAACCTTAAACCTCGGGTCAGCTTCAGGGGACGTGGGCTCAGATAGGTAGTTCTCTAAGTTAAGGTACCGTTTCGGGTCCTCCTTTTTATATATAGGCTTCAGATTTTTGGGCTTGGGGTTCAGATAGGGGGTTTAAGATTCGGGGTTTTGTGTTTTGCAAGTGTCTCAGGCTTGTGGGTCTTTTTCGAAGGTTTTTAGCTACGGATTACACGGTTTGAGGTTTTCGAAATTGGGAGTGCTGGGCTGGTGATTCTTATCTTAGTAGCTGGGTAGGACAACCTTTAACCTTTTGAAATTTATATATTTATTCTCCTACCATAATTCAAAAGGTTAACCTTTTTTTGAACTAGCCTTTTACCTTTTTGCGGTGTATATATTTATTATCCTACCATAATTGAAAAGATTAACCTTTTTTTGGGCTAGTGTAGTCAGCTACTAAGTTCTTGGGGTCGGCTCGTGGGATCTGGCCGCACCGATGGGTTTAGGGTTTAGGATTTAGGGGCTCGTGGGATCTGGCCGCACCGATTTGGTTTCATGCCGATTTCGTGTTCAGGGTTCTATAAAGGGTTGCATCGAGGGGTCTATTTTAAGGGTTACGATGAGAGTTCGGCAATGGCATAATGGGAGCTTAGGGTTTAGGGCTTTCTAGAGATTTCGTGTTCAGGGTTCTAAACCCTGCCCGTGGCTCTAACTATAGACCGATATACCTACACTTTCGAGGGTACTACCGTAGTACTACCCTCTAGGGGTCATAACCTACTATTGACAAACCCTATTCTGAAGAATCCGCAAGTTGAGACCTCGAGCCCGAGACCTGGCTTTTCAAAGCTCCTTAAGCCGCTACCCTACGAAGAGTATAAAACCCTGTAAAACCAATAGAACCCACCAATGTCCGGTACAACAAAACTCTCAAAATCATAATATAAACCCTATTCACCCTCAAATGTTACTTCGCCAAAGAAACTTAAACTTAAACGTTACAAAGCCATACAAACCGTTTCAAACCACTGAATAGCCCATCATAAAAGCATCCTTAAAGAGCCCTTGGGCCCCGAAATGTCGAAGGAGAAGCAGATGCCTCCCGGAGGCCAGCTCGGGATGTTCCGCTTGGAGGGTCGGGGGACTTCGTAAAATTCGGGAGTAATATATTGGAGTGTATATATTCTAGTAAGATATACTAGATTATCGTTTGAGGGTAGACTACTAGTACACTACAGGACCCTTAATAAGTAGTGATCTGCAGAGTTTACCCCAAAGGGGACCTTAATTTGGATTATGATACTTATGAGTCGTCTAGAAAAGAACTACTTGCTAAGTCCCCCGACCCTCCTAGCAGGGTCCTCGACCTCAAGGGCAAAAGGAGCTGTAGAAGAGTTGTGGAAACGGATCTAGAGTGTTCGATGAAGGTTATACTATGAGTCTTCTTCGCAGGATCTTAAAACGGTTCGACAGAACAGGGTTCTATATAGATTAAAACCTTGTTCTTTAGAGAATTCATCTCTGGGGTGATAGAAACGCTAAACTCCGGTACCTCGAGGTTAGGATCGTGTTTGTATCTGTGGGAGCGAATGACTGTTAGGCACTGATCCTCCAAAGAGGATTCGCCTAAATGAAGAGTTGGGACTGTTTCGGAATGAGGGTCAACGAAGTTTAAGCAACTCGGCTTTGGAGTACCCTACTATAATACTTTTTCTTAATGGAACCATTATGAAGTAAAAGTTTATACTTTTTTCTCCCTGGTTACTTAAAAGCCCAGGTAAGTACTCATACTCTTTCATAGGGTTCCCGACTACAAAGTACATACTATGAAATGCCTGAGAAACCAACTCCCAGAAAGTAGGGGTGGGGTTGAGGGCGTAAGGGATTTCAAGGTTTCGGGCTTCGGGCGTGGTTAGATTCTGATCCTCTAGTATATTTAGGGTTTAGGGTGCAACTTCGTGGATGCAAGGAATCCTTCGATTAAGCCCCCCTAAACCCTAAGCCCGGAACCCCAAGCCCTGAACCCAGAACCAAACATCCCAAAACCTAAGCAACCCTAAACCCTAAGGCCTAAACCCTAAAACCCTAAGGCCCTAAACCCAAGGGCCCTAAGCCCTAAACCCCAAACCCCTACCCTGATGGCATCCCAAGCCCTCGTTGCCATCAGGAGACGACTGCACCGGAGCTCCAGAGACTAGGTGCCAATTTGGGAAACTTTTTTATTTCCTTTATGGTTCCTATAGAGGAACCTATTCATAAATACTTTTCAGAGCCCCAAAACTACAACCCAGGAGAGTATGGAAGATCTGAAGGCGCGGCGGCTTCGGGTGCGATGTGGGAACTTTCGGTTTTCACTGTTTTCACTTGGGTGCTGAAACTTACGCTTTGTTGTACGTGTGTATAGTGGGTTTGGGGTTCTTGAAAATAATTATGAGTCCGGATAACAAACATCATGCTAGTTTAGGGTTTCCATGACCTTCACAAAACCAAGAGACTCAAACAACTTTGCAGCTGAGTGAGTGGGTAACACATAATCTCGTCAAGCTAGATCAACCAATGGTACGCTTTCACCGTTCGATTTTGGGGTTCCCTCGTTCAAAAAGCGAGTAGAAGAGTACCCTCAGCATCATCGTTATGACTGTTGGAATACTAGGCCACCAAGCCCTAGCTGCTACGATCGCAAGGTGCTAGCTCTAACCCTAATCCTAGAGAAACAGATGTCTTTTTCTCTCCATCATCGATTTCTCGGAAGCACAAACCTGCCGCAACGACTTGTATTTTGACCCGAGGCCCCTGGGGTCAAAATGCTTCGGCTTCAGGGAACATCTAAAAATACCAAGTCGACTCGCATGCAGTCACATGTCGAGGCATCGACATGATCAGCTAGCTCGAGAAATATTTGCGTCATTGCACCAAACCAGTTCACGGTATGTGTCGCTAGATTGTTCTGCAGACTTCGAGTTTGTGGCAGCTGCCATGGCTCACAAAACTCACAAAACCATAGAGCTCAAAACCCTAAGGTTTGGGCCCTGGAGAGAAAGGTGGGGGGCTTTAAGGCTGGACTTCAAGGTTCAAGACTTGAGGGTTAAGGTTTGGGGCCTGAGGGCCAATGGGCTAACGTGTTTAGGGAAGGAGACGCAGGTCTTCAAAAAAATAACCCTGAATCGTAAATCCTAACAACCTCAACCTTAACCGTAAGCCCTAAACTAAACCCGAAGCAGCCCCCCTACATGCCGCCGATCATCCCACACCCTCAACCCCCCCCCCCTCCCAACTCTCATCCTCCAAGTCATCCTATAAGCCCCGGAAAACCTTAAACCCTAAGCCCCTAAACCCCGAATCGAACCACCAAAACCTACCTTTTTCTTCCAGCGTCCCTACGGACTTCTAATAACATAGGTTATGGTAGTCTAAATGCCGAAATCCTAAATCCCGAAACCCCAAACCCCAAACCCTGACTCCTTGTCCGCAAAGCCTTTCTTTTCAAAGGCCGTGGAATCCCCGTGCTCGAAAATTCCCTCGCCCAGGTCTCACTGAGGGAGCTCTTGGAGGAGACCATGAGGCATGAGTCTAACAAAAGAGAGGTCTGTGTAGTTGGCTTGAGGTTTAGGGTTTGGGGTTTAAGGTTTAGGGTGTGGGGTTTTGGGGTTTAAGGTTTGGGGTTTAACTAAGGTGTAGGGTCTACAACTGTATAGAATGCAACACCCAACAAACACAATGAACACACCAATCAAACATCCGCTTCGACCAACAGCACCAACAACACAGTAATACAAAATCCTATTGGAACCCAGGTCTAGAGCCTGAGCAGAGTTTGAGTTGTTAGTTCTGTTTGGGCGTCATTGGATGGATATGCTTTTTGTTTTGGGGCTCAGGGTTCATGGGTTTTTACGGCTTTCTTGTATTTTAGAAAATTAAGGTCTAGGTCTGTAAGGCGGTATAAGGCGCAGAAATAAACCCTAAACCCTCACCCCTACACCCTAAACCGTTACAGTACAAATGAACATGCCCCTATGCCTTGGCAAGAGGTCGGGAGCCTTGGCAGAAGCGTTGGATGCGCTCGCCGAGGCCTTGAAACGACACCTCTGGTTTGTTTAAGTTCAGCACTCGGGGTTTGGGTTGAGCGTTCGTGGATCAAGGTGTACTGTAGCCTAGAGGGTTGGCCTTAAATGTAAACCCTAAACTCTAAACCCTCAACCTCAATCCCCGTCGTTCCGAAGTGTGGAGGTGTCCCACTCCCTCAACCATCATGGTAGTCTGGAGGCTGCAAGCTGAAAAGACACGAGGGTTCAAAAAAAAAACCTCAACCTCGAAACCACTAAAACCTACACCCAAACTGGTTAGGGTGTGAGGCTGAGTGCTGCAGAACTTGAAGGGATTAGGGGTCTTGTCTGGTCTAGAGCTTTGAAGGTTTGGGTTGTTCGTCTGTGTTTATACATATGTACATAGTAGGTAAGTGTGTGTGTGTGTATTATATATAGAACACGTACATGATTTTGTGGTTGCTGCACGATTTTCGCCAGTCGAACCCACGATGCGTTTCGCGACTCGGCATCAATCTGGAATGCAGGGTGTGGGGTACTTTCTTACCATGACTTGATTACCGACTACCCAAACTGGTACAGGATTTCCACCATCCACAGAAGGACCCGTGTAGAGAGAGTCTGGAAACCCAGGAAACCCTTGACTGCGATGTCTTCACATATATGTTGCTTTTTGTTGGTCACTCTGGTGCCCCAGTGGGATCTGGTACCCCTTCGTCCGTCATAGGAGTGGTTCCATACAAAGGGTCCCGGTAATACACCTGGCCCTGCTACACGGATGCCTCGGTGCTGCCCTAAAGCCCTGAACCCTCAAACAGACTTCTACTTCAACAAGGACCCTCAACACACAGCGTCAACCCCGCTCGGACAACTTTGTTCGCACTTTTGGTCAATTTCAAACCAGAACGGGCCATCAAACAGGGTGATAGAGGTGGGGCTGCCCAGTAAATGTCATTCCGTATGATCAGGACTCCTATACGACTAAACAGGGGCATCATCCATCCGTAACTTACTAAGTTAAGTCACCCAAGACCGTACATTTCCGGACTGCCATCTTCGATCCTTGGCCTGCCTTGTCGAGGAGGAAGCCTTCCCATCCACGAATGCGGAAGGTGGGGCGAGGAGGATACTTAAAGGCTCATGGGACGTAGTAACTAGGGTTATGAGTACTGTATCTATAGCTTTTTAATTCCCTAGCAACCTTGCTTGCTAAGTCCCGATATTCCAAGTAGTTCGCTATGGTTGGTCTCAGTCGAGCGTTTAGGGTTCAGGGTTTCCTTTGCTGGTTACTGAGTGTTTTGAGGGGTCCTGCAATAATTGGAGGTGATATGTAAGGCAGGGTTCAGAGTTTAGGGTTGTAGGGTTGATTGTTTTGGGTCCTGGATTCTTACACCCCTAAACATCCCTAAACCCGAAATCGGTTTAGAGTTTTGGGGTTTAGGGTTCAGGGGTTTAGGGGTTTAGGGCTTATAGGGCCGAGAACCGTGGTCACAGATCTAGCAGCCTAAACCGGACAGGTCTAAGAAGCCTGCAAAAGCAAGATGCCGACCTAAAGCATAAGACTGCGAGTATACACATACTACATACTTCGGGCTCTAAAGTCTATAAATGGTATTTTCTTTGGGCTATTTGGAGTCTCAGGCAAAGCATATTCAGCAATGTTCGACTACCAGCCTAAACCTCAAAGTCTTAGGAACCCTACTTAGAAAAAGTACCCCGGCCTAATCCCCAAATGAGCCCCGGAAGCTTTCGATGCCGACAGGGAATCCCGGCAGCGGGGCCACCCAGGAGCTCCCAGATTTGAAGGCAGCCCTCGGGTGGTTTGCTTGGGGTTCACGGGTTAGGGGTCAGGGGCTGGGGGACCAGGGTTTGGGGTTTAGGGGATACCTACCAGGATTCCTTGATATGAGATTTTTACATCCTCAAAGAGGTGGCTTCTCGGGGGGGGGCTCATCTACGGTGTGTAATAAAATATCCTTACACGCCCAAGTGACCAGGAATCATCACTGTTATCCTACGGGTTCATGCGCCCACATAGTAGATACGTTGGCCGTAAAATTAAAGTAGTTCCGATGCATTTTTTCGTGAACTAACTTACTTATTAATTATATATATATATACATACACATGCTCCTCTGTGTGTGTATGTGTATATGTGCATGCACATGTCCATGTCTATGTGTATGTCTATGTGTATGTACAGAGGTGTCTGTAGGTACGTGTACTTGGTATATGTATATGTTTATGTAACTATATCCATATGCATATGTATGTAAGTATGCATGTATATATGTATGCATGTATGTATGTATGTATGTCTGTATGTATGTGTGTATGCATATGTATGTGTATGTGTATGTTGATATATGTATATATATATATATGTCGCTGTGTGCGCACATGTGTGGGTGCGTGCTTTCTTCGTGGAATGTTTTCAGGTTTATAATAGGTCATAGGGTGTAATTGTGCTTGCCAGTCTTGGCTTAATTTCATGTTCTGTATACACACTTCAAACTTCAATGTTGAAACTGTGGCAGTTTCGCACGTAGGCTAGATAGGTTTCGAGAGGCATTGCTGCCGAAAGACACCGCATCCTGCACACGTTCGGCGACTAGCCAGTGAGAATGTTTAATTCGCAAAGCTACCCTAGGGGCTGTTCGGGCGTCTTTGGCATGTCCTGTCGCTAGCCTTCATTTGAAATCGCTTCATTTTCGCATTCTTGCTCAAGCCACAGTCCTGTGCACGCTTTGGGGTGCATTTCGTGCTCTCGGAAACGTGCTTCTGCACACGCACAGAATCAAGACAATATTATTGCGCTGTTACTGTTGCTGTTACCATTGCTGTTACCACTACTATTTATATTACTGTTACAGTTGCTATGACTGTGACAATGAGTAGTACATAGTGCTAGTATCATCATTGCCACTATCACCATTGTTATTGTTGTTGCTATTTGCTCCGCATCCTGAACTATCGATCCGTGGGTTCTTGAAGCGCAACTATGTAGATGCCTGCATTCCGTCCCGGCTAAAGACCTCTTAAGTGTTAGGAAGAATCTGGTCACCCCAAGCCCGAAACCTCAACACTCAACCCTATAAACCCCGAGCCGCAAAACCGCAACTTCGTTTTGCCGCGAGATCGATGTCAGCCAGCTCTTGGACGACTCCTTCAGACGATGGTGCGGCATTCGGCGTCATGCCATATCTTGTTTGGCCATCTGCTTTAACATGATGCTGGTTCCCAGGGTACCTGTGCTGCTGTAGATTACTTCCGACAGTAGCTCGAAGTCAGCATTGCCGTCGTCGGAATTATACTATACTCGAAGATGCAGCCGCGGTAGAAGTCCATAAGCCCTAAAGCCTGAATCCTTAAAGACCCAGAGCCTTTCAACCCCACTCTTAGGAACCCTGAACCCCTGGAGCATCGAACAATGACGACAGGATTTTGTCTACGATGCATCTCCCTATGGTAATACAAGAAATGATGTTGTCGACAATGTATCCCCCTATGGTAACTCAAGTCTAAAGAAGCCATGAGAAGCCGCGATAATACTGTAAGACCTGCAAATACCGACAGAACCTTCTTGTTGCCCGCGTCTCCAAATCCAGTACCGTAACAAGAACCCGAAAGCCGTGTCATTCAAACCCTAAACACTCTACCATAAGGCCCTGAACCCTAAGCCTAACTCAGATCCCGAAAACTAAATCTCCCGTGCCATTCAAGAGGTCTGGAAGCTCGGCAGATGTCGTGGATTCGGTGCGACACAAGGCTCGAACAGTGCTTGCACTTTGTGACTTTTGTGGTGCAGTTGTTCTATTCTTTTGGTTTGGGTTTTGAGGCTTGTGGGGTTCAGGTCCTGGATATGCACACTTGTTTTTCCGGAGAAAGAAGCAGCGAGAGAGAGAGAGAGAACGCGATAGTCACTCAGAGGCATGTGGGTGCTTGTACTGTCGTCTTGCTATCCGTGCGCTTGTCCACGTTTCTTTCTTGTTTCATGATGCACAGAGATGGGGGAGTGGGGGCCAGTGGAATTCGCAAAGCTTGTGAGCCCCGTGTAGGGCCCTGGTCATTCTGGAACCCCTCTGTAGTAACCTATTTCGTCCGATTCTGACTATGGGCCAGATGCTGCCCTGGTGGGATTCTCGATAATTTGATGATGCTTGAGGCTTGGAGCCCCTGAACCTGTAAACCCCAAACCGTGTTTAGGGTGCAGGGTTTAAACCTTCAACGTTACGTTGACCTACCAAACCCTACAATTTTGTAGGCTCTTATTGACAACCCTAATGGATTTTGGGGGGACCCTACAAAAATGTAGGTTTTGGTAGGTCAACTTTAGCCATTACCCTGACCCCAAGAAGATGTAGAAAAGTAGCCTTTTAAAGGTATGGGCCATTGTTTTACACTCTTTGGGGTGGTTTAGGTACTAAGTGGTAACAGCTGAATAATATTCATAATTCATAGCTATATTAGGCCCTTTAGTAGTAGCCCTCTTATAGACTGTTACCTGGGCTTTGGAGTACCATACTTTAATATTTTTCCTTAAAGGAACCCTTATGAAATAAAAGTTTATACTTTTTCTCCCGGGTTACTTAAAAGCCCAGTTACTGCATGGGGGCAGTACCTCAGCCATTAGGATAAAGTTTGTACTGCGCAGGAGGCCCTTCTCCCGCCGGCGATGGCAGAAGGCGCTCGCCTCTCCGAGGGGTTCTTGGAACTCCCCAAAAGGGTTTAGGGTTTAGGGTTGTAGGGGTTTAGGGGTTTAGGGGTTTAGGGTTTAGGGTTTAGCAACCGTAAGCCGCAATGTAGGGGCCTTAATAAATAGAATAGTGTTCGGGGGCTCCTTACTACGATTATGGCGTTGGTAATATAAGGGCCTTTATAATTACCGAAACTGTTTTGGCGGCTCCTCATTATAACTATAGTATACGGGGCCCCAAAGCCCTATTCTATTCATAAAGGCCCTTATAGTATGCCGTAAACTCCTTAGCCCTTAACTACCAGACCAACAGACCTTCAAAACCCTAAACCCTAAACCATACGGTTGATGGACAAAATCCTGCATGACCCATAATAAGGAATATACCATAATTCCCATAGTTTAGGGTCCTTAAGGTAATGCAGGATTTTCTCCATCAGCCGTAAGTCACGGAGTCCTGTCGCCCGCCCCCTAGCGGTTCATGGTTTGGGGTTTTCTTGAAGGGATCTATAGGGTTCCTTAAAGGGATCTATAGGGTTTAGGGTTTAGGGTTCCTTAAAGGGATCTATAGGGTTTAGGGTTCAGGGTTCCTTAAAGGGATCTATAGGGTTTAGGGTTTAGGGTCTACTTGAAGGGGCAGGGGACTTAGTAAGTAGGTTATAAGTAGAGTTATAAGTGCCCTAAATGGAGTTACCCTAACTGTAACCCTACTTATAGCCAACTTACTAAGTCCCCTGCCCCTTCCAGTAGGGTTTAGGGTAACCCTAAATAACACTAAACCCTAAAGGCTTGTTAATCACATACCTCTTGTAGTGCATTCAAGGTGTTTATGGTGTTTAGATCGTTTAGAACTGTGTTCGGATGTTTCGTACGGGCTTAGATTCCTTGGTTTAGCCTTTCGGGCTCGGGGGCTAGCGATTGGGGTTTGGGGTTTGGTATTAGGGTTCACGGTGTGATTAGGGTCATTGGTCTGGTTTCGGTACTTGGAGGAACCCTACGGGTCCAAGTACTTAATAATCATATACTCTCCCAAGTATTAACCTACATAACTACTATCCTAAACCCAAGTACCTTATTATTGGGTCCTTTGGACCCTTGGGGGAACATGGCGGCTGTCAAGTTTCAGGTTTGTTTAGGATTTAGTTTCTAGCATTTAAGGCGTAAGATTTAGGGTTAGCGCTTTTTGTATGCGGGTTTTGGCCAAAGTCCCGTAAGCCCGCAGGGCAGAAGTTGCCAAGGCCCAGGACGATCCAAAGCTAGACTTCGTCATGCCGGAACTAGCACTTTGCAACGCCAAAGCCGTCGTGCCACTGTGACTAGGTGCCCCAGTAGTACCCTTTTACCCTTTTTCTTGTTGGGTTCCCTTATTAAAACCGAATAGTAGGAAAAAGGGTACCCTTATTATTAAGGGGCTACTGGGGAACCTAGGTGAACTGTTTGCCAGGAGAAGCAAGCGACATTGTTCTCCAGGAGAAGGCCAGGGCGCAAGGATTCTGAAGAGGCTTAGGGTTTAGGGTTTGGGGTTGAGGAGTTAGGGTTGAGGGTTGCGGGTTTAGGGTTGAGGGTTTAGGGTTTAGAGTTTAGGGTCTTCGTGTTAGATTGCGCGGTAGCATTTGAATCGTACCACATTGCCGCTTGACATCCGCGTGGCGTGGTGACTGTGCCTCAACCCAAGGCCGTATAGGAACCCTTGGCAGAGCCCTGTACAAAACTCTACAACCCTGAACTCTCAAATCCAAACCCTAGCCCGCCCGAAATCGGGCCTTCGAGCGTACAGCGAGAAAAGGGGGCCCTAAAAAGAACGAAAAAAACTCCAAACCCTGTGGTCTCTCTAAACCCTAAACCCTAAACCCGAAAAAGAACAAAAGAATCTCCAAAGCCTGAACTCGTCTCTGTGGCAAGATGGAGCTCCTGAAGTTGCCAGAGGATTGCAGGCAGGTTGTGCATGTTTGCGTTCTTGTCTTAGATTTTTTCGGGTTTAGGGCTTAGGGTTGAGGCTTTAGGGTTTATGGTTGAGGGTTTAGGGTTTAGGGTTTAGGGTTGAGGGTTTAGGGTTTAGGGTTTAGGGTTTTGGGGGTTTACTAGGGCTGTTGGGTTTTTCAGGCTTGCGGTTTAGGGCTTTCCGGGTGCTTTGGGGTAACTTTCGACTGAATTTGTGTCGATGTGGCAGCATGGTGGGAAACCGGATTAAGGCCAAATAGTGCTGGGATTCCCTATACATTACTCTGAAGGATTGAGGCTATTGGGTTTACAACTTTTGGGCTTCTACTGTAGAGGGGTGTGATAGGGCTTCCCAGGATTCCAGCGTGGCACTGGCTGCTTTATAGCCTAGTAGCTGAGTGGATACACTTTACACTTTTTTGGATAATATTACCTACTATAAAACTGAAAGTGTACACTTTTGGGGGCTTATGAACTCAGCAACTAAGATAGGGTCAGCATGCATTCCTCGTGGCGATGGCATTGAGAGTTGTGCCATGCTGCATCTATCTAGCTCATGTTTGCTTATATACTGACTGTTATGTACTGGCATCTTTAATGTAACAAGGTGGAACTGAGTATATTTTGTGTCTTGAACCTTGCTGCATCCAAGTTTGTGATGGTTGGTCAACACATGCAAATACAATGAATTTCAATCCTGGGTTTGTGTGTGTGTGTCACCGAGAACACAAACCAAGACTAGACAAAAGAAAACACGACCAGTGAGACAGCTTCCCTTAATCATTCCCCTATAGACTAAGCCCTCGACCCTCTAAACCCCTACGCCATCGAGCCACTCAGTAGAATTTCGTGGGCTCGGCATTTATGTAAATAGCTTTTCAATAGCACGGCCATGGAATGACGGAACATCGGCTTGGGATTTGGACGAAGTTGAGGGTTGGGGCAGAGCATGGTGCAGGGACCGTAGTTGCTGGTCGCTTTGGGAGGACCTGGGGCGTGGCATGTCCCACAAAAAACTCCTAAATCCTGAGACACGAGTCGCTAAAGCCCCAGATGAGGACGATTTGTAAAAACTGATATGAGGTCTATTCATGTATTGCTGAGGGGTCAAATTCTACTGGCGAGACAGGTCTCAGTGCAAGAGCTCGGCAGAGGCCTTGACCTCGCTGCCAGGAGCGATTCGGAAAGCTCCGTACTTTTTGTTTAAAGATTCCCGAGTCGCTGAGTGGATACACTGTACACGTTTTGTAATATTACCCACTATAATCCTGAAAGTGTACACTTTTTGGGGCTTATGAGCTCAGCAACTCAGTTTTGTTTAAAGATTCAGCTTTGGGATTTGGGGCTTAGGGTGTTTCATCTACGGACTTATAGGTTTAGGGATTCGGAGTGTCGGACATCGTCAGCGAGCCCCAGAGCTCTGTTCTACTTTAAGAGCTTAGTGTCCATCTCCCTCAGAAAACGGGGGTGTTCGGGGTGCCCGAGGAAGAATGCCAGACACTTAGGGGGTTGTCCAGGAAGAATACCAGACAGACAGAGGCGGAAGGGTTGGGGTTTTGGGGTTGAGGTTGTAGCACCCTAAACCCTAACACACTAAACCCCTAAGCCCTAAAGCCCTAAAGCCCTAAACCCTAAACCCTATTCCCCAAAGATACTGAGATGTGCTCATAGAACTCCAAGAAGGCGAGGTTGAGGGTGACCCTAAACCCTACTTGGAGGTTCATGGCTAGTTATAAGGACCCTAAACCCTAAACCCTACTTGGAGGTTCATGGGTAGTTATAAGTGGGCTTATAATTAGGGTAACTATAGTTATAACCCATATTCAAGGACTTCTAACTCCAGTTATAACAACGCATGAACCTCCAAGTAAACCCCAGCTGCCAGGAACAGAAAGCGATGTGGTCCTACAGGAGAAGGCGAGGTGGCAAGAAGAACTCCTGCTTCTCCTTCTGCGACGACGATTGCTCGTACTGCTCCTGCACCAACAGGAATCAAGCCTGAGACTCATAAGACTCAAGAGTAATTTCAGTTTGGGGCGAAGTAGACCATAATTTCCGATGTAGGTTGCAACGTTTGCAGACGGGCTTAGTACCGGAGGCATTCTCCACGCCCCAAAACATCAGGTCTTCCCGAAATCCGGAGCCTTGCCCTTGATGCTTCAACCGATAGAGGGTTTTTAAAAAACCGAAGAGGGTTTTAAAAAAACTAATTTTTTTGTTTAAGTCCGCCGTTTTTTAAACCAACAGCGGTGTCGAGTTTGGAATTTTGATTTCGGGTATTCTGTCGCTTTTCAGGGATGTCAGACCCGGAGACCTGGGCCCCTCGCAACCCTAAACCCAAGAGGATGGACCTATGGTAGTGTATGTGGACCCTCTGGGTTCCTGGGCACTTGAAGCCTTGCTTGGGGATGAAGGTGAAACGTTTGTAGTTTATAGTAGAAGCCAGAAAGTTGGAACATCATTGTCCTCATGCCCAGTCTCCATTGTAGTTCCTTTTTTTGGTTTAGCCAAATATATAATAAGGATCCTGTAAGGTAACCCCAAAAAGGAACCCAAGGGTCCAAAGGACCCAATAATTAGGTACTCGGTTTTAGGATAGTAGTTATGTAGCTTAGGATTTTGGAGAGTATATGATTATTGGGTACTTGGACCCTTGGGGTAAAGGATCATGGGACTTAGTAATTGGGGTTATAAGTAAGGTAACGAGAGATCTACTTATAACCCCAATTAAGGTACTTGTAACCCTATACTTACTAAGTCCCATGATCTTCCAAGAATCCCCCTCACCCTGAATCTCATCCCTGCCGTGAGATCGATCTCCACCAGCCCGTGAATGACTGCGACAGACGATGGTGCGGGTGCTGGAGCACGCGCTGTTTGGGGCTTTGGGGCATGGTTGATTGCAGCTGAGTGGGTCACCATCTGTTTTGGGTATCCTAAACCCTAAACCCTAAACCCTTTAAACAAAAACTATAGCGGAAAGGTTTTCCTTTTTTTTTGGGAGGGAGCAGGGAACTCAGCAACGAGGTGTTTCAGCAGGCTTGGTTAAAAGCCCAATGTCAGATGTCCAAGGCCAGTAAGCCTCATAATATAGGGCTTCAATACTTACCTACACTATTTTGGGGGCTCCTTATTATAGTTATAGTATAATATACCCCAAAACCCTATTCTAAAGCCCCGCAAGCAGAAGAGCCCGACCAAATGCCAAGAGGTTTTAAACCGTAAAACAAACTTTATCCCCAAACCCTATACACACTATACACCTTAAGCCCCAACCTGTATAGGTGTTAAACCTATAAGCCCTGAACCCTAGGCGCGAAACCCTACAGACCGAGAGCCCGTTACCTCATGATTATAAGTCCGAAACCTAGCCCTACGGTTGATGATATAAATCCTGCATTACCCATAGTAAGGAATATACCATGGTTCCCATAGTAGATTCCTTAAGGCAATCCAGATTTATATCATCAACCGTATGCCCTAAGCCCGAAGGTCTAAATCGTATAACTTGCCGTATATCCCCTAAACCGGAGCCCTACACCCTGCACCCCCCCACTTCACAACACAGCACGGAACCCCAGACAAATTCCCAGAGGTCGGAGAGCTCGGCAGAAGCCCTGGTTTCGCTGCCCGAGGCACTGGTTATAGGCTAAACCCTAAACCGTGACTTTTATGGGCGCGCAGGAATTCCAAGGGTTTTGCAGAGTTTAGAGGGTACATTTAAAATCTTAAGGCCACTAGAAGTTGTAGTTACATGGGTGGTTGTCAAAATTATGGTCCCTTTTGTTGGGTCCCTATTATAATACGGCACCTATTATTTAGGGTACCCAAAAAGGGACCATAGTATTGACAACTACCCACATGATTTAGTGTGAGAGTTGAGGCTTTTTTTCGACGATAGAGATGAAGATTCTTTCTGGCTTGGATTTGTGATCTTTAGGGCTAGCTGGGTTATTACCTATAGTCTCCATTGTAGTTCCTTTTTTTGGTTTAACCAAATATATAATAAGGATCCTATAAGGTAACCCCAAAAAGGAACTACAATGGAGACTACAGGTAAGCACTTTCCGTTTCCAGTGTTCAGAGCTTACGTGTGACACCAGGACTGATAGCAAGTGCAGGATAGTCATTCGCAGCATTGTAATCTGCTTTCCGTAAGCGCATCGCTTAGGGCCTACTTGGAGGATCATAGGACTTGGCAAGTAAGGTTATAAGTACACTAATTGGAGTTATAAGTAGTTATAACTACAGTGACCTTACTTATAACCTTCGGTACTAAGTCCCATAATCCTTTAGGTTGACTAGACATAAGCAGCCCGTTAAATCCTAGATCCCGAGCTTCCCAGCACCCTAAAGCCAAGTCCGCTTCAGGTTGCCGGGGCACCCTGAAGCTCTAAAACTCTAAAATTTGAACCCCCGACTGCCTGCTCCCTTCCAAAACTAACCCCAAACCCTCGACCCTAATCTCCTAAACTCCTAAACCCTAAACCCTAAACTCCTAAACCCTAAACCCTAAACTCCTAAACCCTAAACCCTAAACTCCTAAACCCTAAACCCATTTGAGGATTTGGGATTTGGGATTTGAGCTAAACCCTAAACCCTAAACTCCTAAACCCTAAACCCTAAACTCCTAAACCCTAAACCCTAAACTCCTAAACCCTAAACCCTAAACTCCTGAACCCTAAACTCCTATAAACCAGTCCCTAGTCCAGGACCATGCGTCGTCCCGGAACATACAGGATCTCAATGGGATGAAGGCGAAGGGTTTAGGGTTTAGGGCTTCAAGGGTTTTAGGGTTTAGGGTTTAGGGCTTCAAGGGTTTTAGGGTTTAGGGGGTTTAGGGCTTCAAGGGTTTTAGGGTTTAGGGTTTTAGGGTTTAGGGTTCAGGGTTTATGGTTGAGGGCTCACCAAAGGCTCAGATAGCCAATGGGAGAACATTTGGTCTATCTTCGAACTAGAAAGTTTGAACTTTTTTGGGCCCGGCTATTGAAGAAGAGAGAAGTTTCTCATGGGACCCTAAGAGAGCTACATTTTTAGGGTTCCTCATATGATTTCCTTATATGAATCCTTGAAAATGTGGGTTATTTTGGGGCTTAAGGTAGAACCTGAACCCAGGGTTTCGGTTTTAGTGACAAATTCTTATGAAACTTAAGCTGATGCCATAGAACGCTGAAGCTAGCTATGTGTTTAAGACTTCATTTCGGCATGGGCGTCCAGGCCAACCCAAATTTTGTTTCTTCTTGTATTGTTTTGCCTTTGCAGGCCTCCAGAGTTGATCCTTCCCAGGCCCGACAACTTTGGGATTTTGGGCTTGCTTTAAAGTTTTGCAAACCGTCCGTCAATTTTCGGGTTTCTGGCAAATTTAGGAGTATTGAACCTTTCCAAGCTTTCCAAGCCCTTACACCCAGCGTGGGTTTCCGGGCTTTTCCCGACCTCCAAATTTGGGGTGTCTGCCCTTTCCAGGCCCCTTTTTAGGCCCTCCCCACCCTAAACCCTATACAATTTGGTTTTTGTGGCACCGAAGTTTGGCTAGTTTGATTTTTGGCTTTTCCAAGCCAACCAGTTGAGCTTTGAGCAAATTGGATGAAATCTAATTGGAGATAGGTAATTAGAAGTGGAGTTATAAGTCCCTTGATATTTAATTATAGTTACCCTACTTATAAGCCCACTTATAGCTACCCATGAACCCCCAAGTACGTACTTGTATATTACTTTGAACTTTGATTGCAAATGGCTTGCCTGCAAGCCTGCATTCCTTTTGCTTGTTAAGCCAAAATCTGCGCTGGGGCACTTCGGCGCAAGCCTTCTACAATTTAGGGTGTGGGGGCTGCAGACCAAACACTCAGCCCAGCTCTAACATCAATCCCTTAATGTAGGAACCTGATTACGAAACCCCGGGCCTATGACCTCAAAATACCCCAAGGGTCCAAGTACCCAATAATCAATCACATACTCTCCAAAATCCTAACCTACATAACTACTATCCTAAAACCGAGTACCTAATTATTGGGTGCTTTGGACCCTTAGGGTAGTTAGATTCATAAAAAGAACCTTAAGGCCCAAGGTTTCTTAATCAGGTTCCTACGTTACTATAGTACCCTTATAGTAGATTCCTTATAGTAACCCTTATAGACCCCTTTAAAGGAACCCTAATAGAACCCTAATAAAGGCCCAAGGTTTCTTAATC
Source organism: Symbiodinium sp. clade A Y106 (assembly GCA_003297005.1). Lineage (NCBI taxonomy): Eukaryota > Dinophyceae > Suessiales > Symbiodiniaceae > Symbiodinium > Symbiodinium sp. clade A. The sequence continues at coordinate 29,242 of BGNK01002088.1, forward strand.
AGGTTCCTACATTAGCCCCGAAGTTTTGAAGCCGTGACTGACTCTCCTGGTTCAAACCCCAAGGGTCCAAAGGACCCAATAATCAGGTACTCGGTTTTAGGATAGTAGTTATGTAGGTTAGGATTTTGGAGAGTATATGATTATTGGGTACTTGGACCCTTGGGGAAAGAGTAGTGCCTTTCTACCCCTTTCGCGCGTGAGCAAAGAAGAACGAGGGTATCCTCGCTGTAGGTGGGTAATTATAACCTGAAAACTTACAGACCGTTTCCAATCCATAAACCCTAAACCCTAAACCCTAAACCCCTCAAGCCCTAGGCCAAAACACCCTGAAACCTAAGCCCACAACTCTAAACTTGGGACCTACCGGGCTTGAAAGACCTAGCCAAAGGCGTGGCCGATTACCTGCGTATGCGCCCGAAGGCGCCATGGGGCAGATCTTGAGCGTCCCGCAGCCTGCAGAGGCCAGTCAAGTCCGGGCCAAGCGGACCGTGAGCGTTTATTGCTTGGCAGGTTCCAGCTTTGAGCTGGAGGTCGATTCTTCCCAAACAGGGTGGGAAGCAGCGGAACGCATCGCAGCGAGAGTTGGCCAACCTGCAGGTGTGCTTGTGCTGACATCCGGTGGTTGTTTTATCGATCAGTGCCAGCTGCTGCTGCATCAACTTCAGCACGACGAGATCTGGTACGTGGTGCGGAGGCTTGGCGCGGGTCGTGTCACGATGCTTTGGGAGCACCTACTTGAGGAGAAGACTCTGTCTGATGGAGCTGCCCTGAACGAAACGATGTCACTCACATGGCTTTCCAGCCAACAGCTCGACCAGGGCATCCAGCTACCCAGCAGCCTGCAAAGTCTGACGTTTGGCTTCTATTTCAACCAGAGGTTGGAGGGCATCCAGCTACCCAGCAGCCTGCAAAGTCTGACGTTTGGATACCGTTTCAACCAGAGGTTGGGGGGCATCCACCTACCCAGCAGCCTGCAGAGTCTGACGTTTGGCCAAGACTTCAACCAGAGCTTGGATGGCATCCAACTACCCAGCAGCCTGCAGAGTCTGACGTTTGGCAGCGACTTCAACCAAAGGTTGGATGGCATCCAGCTACCCAGCAGCCTGCAAAGTCTGACGTTTGGATGCCATTTCAACCAGAGGTTGGAGGGCATCCAGCTACCCAGCAGACTGCAGAGTCTGACGTTTGGCTTGGACTTCAACCAGAGGTTGGACGGCATCCAGTTACCCAGCAGCCTGCAGAGTTTGACGTTTGGCCGCCGTTTCGACCAGAGGTTGGATGGCATCCAACTACCCAGCAGCCTGCAGAGTTTGACGTTTGGCAGCGACTTCAACCAAAGGTTGGATGGCATCCAGCTACCCAGCAGCCTGCAAAGCCTGACGTTTGGCTGGGACTCCAACCAGAGGTTGGAGGGCATCCAGCTACCCAGCAGACTGCAGAGTCTGACGTTTGGCAGCCGTTTCAACCAGAGCTTGGAGGGCATCCAGTTACCCAGCAGCCTGCAGAGTCTGACGTTTGGCAGCCGTTTCAACCAGAGCTTGGAGGGCATCCAGTTACCCAGCAGCCTGCAGAGTCTGACGTTTGGCTGGGACTTCAACCAGAGGTTGGATGGCATCGATTTACCCAGCAGCCTGCAGAGTCTGACGTTTGGCCACGACTTCAACCAGACGTTGGATGGCATCCAACTACCCAGCAGCCTGCAGAGTTTGACGTTTGGCGGCGACTTCAACCAAAGGTTGGAGGGCATCCAACTACCCAGTAGTCTGCGGAGTTTGACGTTTGGCGACCGTTTCAACCAGAGGTTGGATGGCATCCATTTACCCAGCAGCCTGCAGAGTCTGACGTTTGGCCACGACTTCAACCAGAGGTTGGATGGCATCCAACTACCCAGCAGCCTGCAGAGTTTGACGTTTGGCTGGGACTTCAACCAGAGGTTGGAGGGCATCCAGCTACCCAGCAGCCTGCAAAGTCTGACGTTTGGCTGGGACTTCGACCAGAGGTTGGAGGGCATCCAGCTACCCAGCAGACTGCAGAGTCTGACGTTTGGCAGCCGTTTCAACCAGAGCTTGGAGGGCATCCAGTTACCCAGCAGCCTGCAGAGTCTGACGTTTGGCAGCCGTTTCAACCAGAGCTTGGAGGGCATCCAGTTACCCAGCAGCCTGCAGAGTCTGACGTTTGGCTGGGACTTCAACCAGAGGTTGGATGGCATCCATTTACCCAGCAGCCTGCAGAGTCTGACGTTTGGCCACGACTTCAACCAGAGGTTGGATGGCATCCAACTACTCAACAGCCTGCAGAGTTTGACGTTTGGCGGCGACTTCAACCAAAGGTTGGAGGGCATCCAACTACCCAGTAGTCTGCGAAGTTTCACTTCACTGCATTTTTGTGTAGACACGTGGTGAGCAGTGATGTGCTGGTTTGGCTTTCTCATCAGGTTCTTCTGCGCCTGCTGTGGTTCCTGAAGAACATCCTACAGCCTCTGTTCCCCTTATGAACCCCATGAAAATCCTTTCAACGAGACCTCTTAACGCTTCAGGGTTTTGACTGTGCGAACTGCTGATGCCTTACAGGCAATAACTACGGACCGGGTTGCAAGCAGCTCAAGGAACTCTAGTTAGAGAGAGCCCCTTGTTAAAGAACCCTTCTCACTTCTCAGAACCCCTAAACCCCGAACCCTAGTCCTTAAAAACCGGCCCTAACCCCTAAAACCCAAAAGCCCCAAAACCCCAAACCCCTACCTAGACCCCCAACTACCCTCTAACATACCGAGGCACTTGTGGGGTCTGGCTACCTCCCCAGAGACTCCAATATCCCGTAGTTAAGGAATATACCTTAAATCATAGTAGGAATCCAACTACAGTTTAAGGATTATTCCTTAATTAAGCGATATTGGAGTCTCTGGGAAGTCCAATATAACTGTAGTTGCCTTTCTTATAGCCCCAATTACTAAGTCCCAGGATCCTTAAACCCTTAGCCCTGATAGTACCCTATAGATCCCTTTAAGTAAGCCTTTAAGGGGCCCTTTAAGTTACTAAGTTCCATGATCCTGCAAGTAACTCCTAAGTCCCACATCATCTTTAACCCTCAAACCCAAAAGCCCCAAAACCCAAAAAACCCCAAAAAACCGAAACCCTCAACCCCTAAACGCCAAAACCCTGAACCCTAAACCCCTAAACCCTTAAACCCCAAAAGCCCCAAAACCCCTACTAACTCCTAAGTCCCACATGGAAAGGCTGACCTGCGGGATCTCCTGGAGGAGACGTACAGGCAAGGGGCTCTTAGAGTGCCCAAAACTAGGCCGAAGTAGGGGTTAGGGATTTGGGTTTAGGGATGTTTAGGGTTTAGGGGCCGGAGTTCACTTAGTATCACGATCAGTGCTTTAATTATTTGTAGTTGTTCAAATTGTTGGAGTTATTCGTATTCTGCGTAGAACTCTCACCATCCGTGCTAGTACTCTGATTAGTATTGCTGAGTCATTTGGTTCAAGGCTCGATCGTAGGACTCAGGGTTTTCATGTTAGGTTTAAGGGAAAAGTATCCAGCCAATGGTTGGGCGTTCAGTTCCACGGTGGTTTAGGGTCTATGGTGTAGGGAGCATTTCCGTGTACCTAAGCTTAGCAGCTTAACTTCTCAAGAGGGTCCATATATACTACTAATATGGAATTAGGGCCCCAAACCCACAATTAGGATGGCCTCTTGGGACCTATGGTAGTGTATGTGGACCCTCTGGGTTCCTGGGCACTCGAAGCCTTAGGGGCTTGGGGATGAAGGTGAAACGTTTGTAGTTTATAGTAGAAGCCAGAAAGTTGGAACATCATTATCCTCATGCCCTTAAGGTAAAGTTTTATGGCTTAGTATAAGGGATCCTAGCACTAATCCTCCTAAAGCCATGTTCCAACTTTCCAGCTTCTACTGCAGCACCGGGGGGAGCATGGTTTGAGACTTTTGGTACAAAGCTTCGGGTTTTGGGTGCCGGGTTTCAGGGCTGTTTGGGTTGGGCTGATGGGTGATGGTGGTCTGGGTTCAAGAGATGATTTGCCGCTCAGGGTTCCTAGCCTAGCTCATTGAGCAACGATCTGCCTCATTCCTTGCACTTGCTGGTTATGGTCTGAGATTCTCTACGAGATTCCCTTTAGGGTTTAGGGTTTAGGGCTGCGGGATTCCCTAAACTCTTAAACCATAAAGCCTAAAAACCCCCCCAAGCCTTACACCATGAGATTCCTTAACGAGGGGCCGCCGGTCGTCAGCTTTACGCAGGTCAGGGTTTAGGGTTTAGGGAGGAGTCTTCGGATCTACTTGAACCACCGAGAACCTTCCGTTTTGAAGGACTCGTGTAAGGAAATCATAGTAAGGAGCCCTAAAAAACGCAGGTTTGTGAGGGGTTAAGGTAGGGTTCATAGTTCGCTCTGGTGGACGAAATTCCGTGAGGTCGGGTGCCCTAGCAGATGCACTTGACATGATGGCGGAGGCTCCGGGGAAGTGTGCCTGCTTATGGTTCAAGGGTTTAGGGGTTTAGGGTTTAGGGGCTAGCTTCATGTTGGGTCGAGCTACGGTATAGGGGGTTGGGTTTAGAGTGTTTAGAGTTTATAAGTTCTATGGTTTTAGGGTGTTTAGGGTCGATAAGCCCCAAAAGCTATGCACCCTAAACCCTAAACCCTAAGCCCTCAACCTGACACCCTAAATCCTGAGCCTTCGACCACAGGTTCAAGTTGCTGGGTGAAGGCTAATGCGCTAGGGGCTGCGTCGGTTCGGGGAATCCTGTGAGAAAGTGGCAAACTCAGAATTTTCAGGCGTCGGTTTTCAGGGCGCCGGAGGCTAGGGTTCAGGGTTTTAGGGGGTTTAGGGTTTAAATGGCTTTGGGTTTAGTGCTGCTTCAGGGTGGTGTGTCCTGGCGGTTCCGTGCAGTTGGGTGTTTTCCCTGCGCGACGAGCCCTAGATCTGAGGAACCCCTCCATAGAGCCTTCCGTGTTAAATGGCCCTTCCCTGAGGGTCCATGTGCCCAGATAGTATAGACTTGGCCTTTTAATAAAGTAGTACCTATATACGTACTTTAGCGCCAAAGTATATACTATCTGGGTACATGGACCTGTAGGGCTTATGCAAGCCTATAGAACACCTGCAACACTTTTATAAACTGTTGTTCAGATACGAAACAATTCGTATTCAGGGGAGTCTGCACTGCGAAGCCCTTGGATGTTGGGTTTAGGTTTCGGGTTTTGGTTCAGGGTTTAGGGATGCCCAATGTAATCCTACAAAGCGTGGAAAACCCAGCATGCCAGAGGCTACTTTGGGACCCTCTAGAACCCTGTGGCCATCAGGAGGAGCCGAGCGATGAGACCGTGGAGCTCAGCGAACTCAAGGAGCGGATCGGTTTGGGCATTAGGGTTTGGGGTTTAGGGTTTAGGGGTTTAGGGGTTTAGGGTTTAGGGGTTCAGCCCTAAACCCTACCTGTATCCCCAAACTCTACAGCATAGTAGGTTATGAGCCCTTAATTATAGTGCCTACCCCCAAAAGGGTGGGTTCTGGATCACCAAGTAATCTCTAAACCCCAACCGCTTTGGCTTAGGGATTGTTACTTGTGTTATAACAGAGCATAACCCCAGTTAAGGTACTGATAGCCTTGCTTACTAGTTTGCATGATCCTGCAAGTACCCTGAACCCTAAACCCTCTTACTGGCCCTAAGGGTTTAGGGTTTCCCGATTACTAAGTCCCATGATCCTCCATGCACGAGTTGCCCGACAAGGATGGTCCTTCGACCCGAAAACGTCACAATTTGAGTCCATACTTGAAGGGGCAGGGGACCGTGCCCCTTCAAGTAGAGCTTCATTGTTGTGCAATGCGGGTCCTATTAGAGCCACGGTTTAGGGTTTAGGGTTTAGGGCTTGGTCCTATCACTTGGAAGGTCGAGGGATTTTGTAAGTAGTTGTCTTATATACTTTTGCAAGCACCATAACCCCAGCTAGGATCCCTTTTCGGGTACTTACAACTCCTCTTATGACCTACTTAGTTACTGAGTCTCCCGACCCTCCACGCATGGTTTCGCGTACGGTTTCTCGTACTACAGGACGCCAAGGATCGCACACCTACTACCCTCAACGCGTAGCTCAGGAAACCGAACCCCGAAACTCATCCTCATAGATTCATGAGAGTTAGTAAATGAGGTATTCATACGGGATCTATAGCGTTTCAAAACTGAAGCTGCCAAAGGCCCAGACTGAGAACCCTCACAAGCCCTAGATCCAAAACCTGAAAACCTAAATCCAGGGTCTCCCGCTAGCTGGTACATGAAGCCTTATACCCCAAACCCTAAACCCTTATGGCACCCTTAAAGGATCATCTCTTAAAGGCGCCCTTATGGGTACTTTAGGCCTTTGGGGCTGTGAGGCGGATCTACAGGATCTGCTTAAAGAGGCCTACTTGTGGCGCACTCAGGTTGAAGCTGCAGGATTTGGGTTTGTGGGCTTAGTCTCGGGTTTCATGGGTTTTTAGGTTTCGGCATGAATCTAGGATTAATAGGATTAATTAGGGTTTCGGGTTTAATCCAACGCAGCTGGTGGTTGAGAGACCCAAATCGCCAAAAGGGAGGGTTTAGGGTTTACGGTTCAGCTCTTATCCGCTTGAAGGTTACACTAAGGGTTCCGGATTTTTTGGCTTCAAGAGTTGATGTTGGAGCACAAATGACAAAAGGGAGTAGACGCCTTCAAGGACCTTCGAAACCTCTTAGAAACCCTTGGGCCTCTAACCTCAAACCTCAAACCTCAGCACCTGAACCTTAAACTCCTGATACAACCCTATACAGTAGAAGCCAGAAAGTTGGAACATCAGCAGCCTCATGCCCTTAAAGTAAACTAAAGGCAATCCCAGCATGAATCATCCTAAATCGATGTTCCAACTTTCTCGGGTTCACTATAAACCCCCATAAATCCCTTGCGGATTTCTTTAAATGAAGCCCTTAAAGGAACCCCTGTAAAGGAACCCCTGATAGCCCTCAAAACCGAGCACCCAAAGCTGGGTTGCATGGTGCGAAGCCCTAAACCCTAAACCCCCTAAACCCCCTAAACCCTAAACCCCAAACCCTAAACCCTAAACCCCTCTAAACCCACGTTAAGTGCGAAGTCAAGAGGTCCGGCGTCATGGCAGAAGCTTTGGACCTGATGCCACAGGAGGCCCAAACCGTCATTAGCGCTGCTGACACGGCTGCTTTTTTGTCAAGATTAAACTAAATATGTTTCGTGTTCTTACTAGACTATTCTTGCCGTTGTTATTGCTATTAGTGCTGTTAGCGGTGTTATGACAACGATTATTACAATTCTAGTTATCATTATATCTAGTATGAGTATTTCTACGATGATTATCACCGTGCTTCTTATTATGTAAGCATGCGTTCCGCAGGTTCGGTAAGGGTTTTGGAACGGGCATTCTGCGGGGTTTAGGGGCAGGTCTTGAGCAGCGCAATAGGGTGTCGAATTGGGAGTTTCCGCAAATTAGGGGCACCTTTGTTCGGTAGTCCTTATAATAAGAATCCTACTGTTTAGGGCCTGATATTAGGGTCCCCCCTTTTTCGGAAATTCCCAATTGAGGGTTCAGGAATGAGAATGTTCCCTACCCAGAGGCTCCTAAGAGGGTCTTGGGCCTTCTTGGGGTGGGGTTTCGGCTTTGTGGGAGCTGGGTTTGGGATTTCAATTCTCGGGTCCAGGAGCCTTAGGGTAGGACTCCAAGTACCTTGAGGTCTAAAGCCAATAAACAGAACCTGCTTCGGGCCGTTTGGAGTCTTAGGGTTGGGGGGTTCGGGATTGATTGAAGGTTCCGGGATGTTCAATCAATTGGAAACCCAGTTAATGTTGGATCGAGGGTTTAGAGCACCCCCCCCCCCCACAGAAGCCCAAGTCTAATCAGCAAGGGCTATCATTTGGGTCACACTAAGAGCCACTGGTGTCTTACATAGGGGCACTTGGAAACCTTTTGTGATTCTTGGTTACTACATTCCCTTAGAGGCGGCTAGAATTACATGATTTGGCGAGGATACCAAGTTCGGTACCCTACCCTAAGGCTCCTAATAGGGTCTTGGGCTTTCTGGGGGAGGGTTCCGGCTTTGGGGGCTAGGGTTCGGGATCTCACTACAAGGGTCCAGGAGCCTTAGGGTAAACCCTAAACCCTAAACAGAGCACGCCTTGAACTTTAGATCCGGTGGGGCTTTCTGGGAGGGGGCTTGTGGACCTCAACAAGTAGCACTTTAGGGCCGCGGGATGTTTAAGGGCTCTGGGGTTGAGGGCTTAGAGCTTAGGGTGTAGGGTTTAGGATTGAAGATTTCGGGAGAGTTCACGCGGTAGGAACTTGTTAAGTACCGTTTAGGGAGAGGAGTTGGCGGCTTGGAAGCTGAGTGCCCGATTTAGGGATGTCACACTCACCTATGCCGGTTGACTCGAACGCTCAAAAACTAAGTTCGAAAATCCCTCTTTCCGAATGTCCTGTGAGAGAGACGGATGCGATCTTTTACATGTTCCGGTGATACACATGTCAGATGAATGTTCATTGTGCCGTGCACTTCACTGTAGAGGCAACGGCTCAGACTGGCTTAGCAGACACAGCCGGTCCATGGCCATCCATGCTCGATCAGAGCCCGGTAGCTTGCCTTGCAGCGTGCAAAGCTGCAAAAATGGAGCCGAGCCGGAGCTTTTGAATAAATATATAGTCGACCGCCTGCGCCCATCACTGGCACTGCAAACGGCGTTGCGGAACTTGAGAAGCACCCCGAAATCCAGATAGGAAGGCAAGGAGCCACAAAAACAGAAAGCTTACACTCAGTGCTTCCCCTTAAACCCTGAACCCTAAACCTTAAACCCTAAACCTTAAACCTAACCCTAAACCCTAAGGTGTCCTTAACGCTTAAGGCCTGAAGTCGGGAGACAAGTCCACCCTGCCATGGCGGTTGTTGCTAGGGCTTAAGATGTGGAGCTTAGGTGAATACTCAGTAGAATTATTCACTAGGGCTCCGTAATGCACTCACTCTTATATATATATAAGATGCCTAAACCCTAAACCCTAAACCCTAAACCCTAAACAGAACCGGTCTATAATTGTGAAAGGCCCTAAATTAGGCTTAGGATCTCGAGGGTTCAGTGGATTCGGATCTTTGGGCTGAGGGCGCCCTCGGTGGTAACGCTATGGCAGTTGGTTTAGGGTTTAGGGTTTAGGGTCAAGTAGCTTGGTCTTTCTTGGGGTTGAGGTACTGAATCAGCCATGCACCATCATGCGCCATCCCTACATACTAAGATATAAATCCTCACGTACCCTGAACCCTACACCCTGAAGCATGCTCCTGCGATCTTCCAGGAAGTTCAGACGGCTGCACTGCTGCAGTAGAAAGAAGGCGGGACACCCGTGGCAGCTTTGTAGGCATTTGTAGGTATATGGTTTAGGGTTTAGGGTTTGGTAGCCTATAATACCTGTCGGGGTGAAAGCACCCACAGTGAACCCTAAAGCCGCAAGCCCAAACCAGGTTTTGCCGTAAGGCCTAGGCAAACCGTGAGCCCTCAGTTTGGCCTTAAACCCGAAGCAAAATCAGCAACTGCTTCCGTAGGTGCATGGCGCAATGCAGAAGCGTGTACATTTCGCAATACTATCCTGCCGGGTATAGTGTAATATGATTGCATGCGGATTGTAGGGAACACGCGCACTAGTCATTTTGGCATGCTGCAGTTTCATGGTTAGCTACAAGTTGGTATTTGGTCTACAGTCTACAGAAGGATTTCGAGTCTTAGGTTTTATAGGCAAAGGGTTTACCCTCTTGTTGAAACTCGCCTACTGGGGCATACAGACCCTCTGCAGATGCCAGGCGTTTGCCTATCCTTTTTTTCCAGCAGCAGGCGCAGAACAGCAGCACGGCACACAAGAGCAAGCTTGTGTTGCAGGGGTTAAGGGGCTTAACTCGTTGGGATCTACCATACAGGTATATACATTCACTGTAGAATGCTTGCACTCCAAAACCCTAGTCGAGTCATGAAGGCCCCTCTACGAAACCGACCCGATTGAACCCCAAGGGTCCAAGGACCCAATAATCATATACTCTCCAAAATCCTAGCCTACACAACTACTATCCTAAAACCGAGTGCCAAATTATTGGGTCATTTGGACCCTTGGGGAACCTATCTTCGAAAAAAGCCCCTATATTACATCCTTATAATAGCCCTTATAGTAGCTCTTATAGCCCCCTTTTGGGGGAGAGGAATCCTGAGGGAACCTAAACGATTCAGTAGGGCCCCATATGGCGAGAGCTCGAGGTTGAGGATGAAGATTTGGACTGTCAAGTTCTCTGGGCTTACAGGTACTACTACTACTACTATTATTACTACTACTACTACTACTACTACGACGAAGACTACTACTACTACGAAGACTACTACTATTACTACTACTACTACTACGACGAAGACTACTACTACTACGAAGACTACTACTACTACTACTACTACTACTACTACTACTACTACGACGAAGACTACTACTACTACGAAGACTACTACTACTACTACGACGAAGACTACTACTACTACGAAGACTACTACTACTACTACGACGACGAAGACTACNACTACTACTACGACGAAGACTACTACTACTACGAAGACTACTACTACTACTACGACGAAGACTACTACTACTACGAAGACTACTACTACTACTACGACGACGAAGACTACTACTACTACGAAGACTACTACTACTACTACTACGACGAAGACTACTACTACTACGAAGACTACTACTACTACTACTACTACTACTACGACGAAGACTACTACTACTACGAAGACTACTACTACTACTACGACGAAGACTACTACTACTACGAAGACTACTACTACTACTACTACGACGAAGACTACTACTACTACGAAGACTACTACTACTACTACTACGACGAAGACTACTACTACTACGAAGACTACTACTACTACTACGACGAAGACTACTACTACTACGAAGACTACTACTACTACTACGACGACGAAGACTACNACTACTACTACGACGAAGACTACTACTACTACGAAGACTACTACTACTACTACGACGAAGACTACTACTACTACGAAGACTACTACTACTACTACGACGACGAAGACTACTACTACTACTACGAAGACTACTACTACTACTACTACTACTACTACTACTACTACTAGTACTACTACTACTAGGGGTTGCAGGAGGTGAGGGAGTTTAGGGCTTAGGGCTGAGTGGGTATTGAAACATCGTGTTTGGATGGTTCACCCCAAGGTCCTAACCCAGTATAAGGTAGGGACCTTAATGAGATAGATAAAACAGTTCTTTCAGGGGGTATATTGGAGCAAACTATACGTAGGAACTAGAAGGGGATGCCATTTCTAGCTATTCCGACCCCTGTATCAGATCGGAGACCTTCATAATCCTAACAAGTTTTAGGGTTAGGGTCATATACGGGCGTTTCGAAGGAATCAAGCCTACTGCTTTTGGGGTTGCGGGCCTTCATTGCCAAAATAGGGCTTTGGCATCGGGTTTATGACCGTAGCCACTACAAGGACTGTAAGAGCATACGCTTACCATACTGACGTCTGCGTGATACAGCCCTGAACCCTTGACCCTATCCCGACAAGACCCACCTGAACGATCCGTATGACGATGTCAAGGCCCAGCTGCATGTGTGGATTTCGGACCCTAAATCCTAAACCGTTAAGGCCCTCTAGGGTTCGGGGTTCAGGGTTTTAAGGCTGAGGCTCAGGAATGACTAACGTCGGAAAGTTAGATCTTCCAATATACCCTAATTAAGAAGTGCTCCCTTAAAACATATGCGGGATCCTATGATAATTTGAGGGTCGTTTGGAGTTTAGGGTCTATTTTGAGACTAGGAGATATTGGACAATCTGGCAATACGGCGAACTAAAAAGCTGAAGTGAAGCGCGCCTTGCCACTGAGGCTTTCAGGGTTTAGGGTTTAGGGTTCAGGGCAGTTCTACTTGCCGCTTCGCAGAGGTATTCGCAAGCTTCCCGAATGAGATTGAAGTGATCGCCCAGAAGGTGTGTGACATTGATTCAAGCATGGACATATTTCGATTTCGGAGTGTTAGGGTTACCAATACCAAAAAGCGACTGCGACGACGACGTATGGTACTTTAGCCGAAAAATGCAATAATATACCCTGGCGCCTGACACCACTATTTTAATTGCTCAGGCCATGGCCCCAATTACACTCAAACCCCATTGACATTGTCAAGGCCCTGATGCTGGGCTGAGCCTACCTCGGCCCTGAAGAACCGACCCTTTTTTAGGACTTACATCAGGCGACCCTGAAAAGGTAGGTTCTTTAGGATAAAATAGACCCCTACATACAGATCCTTTTAAAAGGGTCTAACAAGGCAGGGTATTGCAACGTTGAGGTAGGCTTTGATGCAAAGTGCTTGTCACACCTGCAAGGGCAACCGAGAAACCTCTTGTCTCCATCGTAGTTCCTTTTTGGTGGTACCTTATGGGATCCAACATGTACCCCAGAGGGTCCCACATACACTACCATTATGGAATTAGGTCCCCAAAACCAAAATAGGGATGGTTTTTTGGTGCCTAATTCCATAGGTAGTGTATATGGACCCTCTGGGTACATATAGAGTTGGTTACGCTGCGCCAAAAAAGGAACTGCCATGCATTTTGAAGTTTCAAGGCTTCATGTAGTATCCCGGCCAGGTTTCTATATAAACCCATCTGGTACCTTTAGAGACAAGAGTTGTTCTGATTCTGGTTTGTTCATGGAGGGGCCTATAGAATACAATATAGATGGGAGTTTCCGAAAATAGGGGACACGAAATAGTAGGATCCTTATTATAAGGACCTCAAAACAGGGTACCCCTAATTTTCGGAAACTCCCAGATCTCCGCCAAACGGCGGACACCTTCCCGATCTCCTAGAGATGACCCAAGAAGGCGAGAAGCAAAAGGATCAAGTTCGGCAGTTTCGGGGTGATCAGGGATACTACTTAAAGGACTTAGTAACTTAAAGGGCTCCTTAAGGGCTTCCTCACAGGGTTCTATAAGAGATCTATAAGGGTTTAGGGTTTAAGGATCATGTTCGGCTGTTTCGGGGTTTAGGGTTCCTTGCACGGTTTTTAATTCAAGGGTCTACAAGGGATACTAAGAGGGATCTAAAGGAGGGGCTCAGCGTTCAGAGCTTTGGGGGTTGGCCTTTGCGGTGTGGAGCTTGGGGCTTACAGTTTAGGGTGAGGGCTTGAAGATTCAAGCGCAGCTATCTGCAGGGTTATATGCACTTCTTGTTGCTTCTGGCTAGCTAGAAGCTAGAAGTATAGCTAGCTACCTTTCTTTATCACCACGCATACTTATATAACTATTCATGAACCTCTACATACTGTACTAAACTGATCGAGAGGCCCCTCTCCTAAATCCATGAGAAATGATGCGATCCGTGTTAAATACAAAACCTCGAAGCAGGTCCCTGCATCACCTACAGAAGCCGAAAGCTCTGTAACAACAAAGTTCATGAGCGAAACAAAATCCCAAGATACCCCTGCAGAACCCATGTTGTCATGTGTGCATGCATAAGACAGTATAACACTGAGTAGCTGCCCTGAGACCTACATGAAAAGACTTACACCGGATATACCCCAAACCTTCAAAAGCTATACCAAGCCCTCAAACCTTAAACCCTAAACCTTAAACCCTAAACCCTCAAACCTAAACCCTCAACCCTCAGACTTTAAACAGCCAAAAAACCAAAACCCCAACGCAAAACTCTAAACCGAACCTTTGAGGCCCCGTCAACCTAAGCCCCCGAAGCCCCCACAGCAAAGAGCAAGTCTCCTGAAATCTACTAGGGGGNGGGGGGGAGGGGGAGGGTCAGAAACAATTACAATTTACCCCCCCGAAGCCCTAATTACTAAGCCCTAAACCCTAAACCCTGTAGTATCAATAGGCGGTCGGTTACCCAAAGCTAGGTAGGGCTTTCGGACATTTTATATGTTCCCTTATTGGGTTTAAGAGGATCTTATTTACTAATATTTTTCAAAGGCTGTAAAAGCCCCACCTAGAACGGTTCCATCCGAGAGTCGACTGCATGTCTTTAGGCTTTGCAGCTTCAGGTCACAACGGCTGTCCGGAGTTTGCAACGCAAAGTCGGACATGTGGATATTTTTTAGGGTTGAGGGTTTAAGGTTGAAGGTTTAAGGCATGTAGGGTTTCGGGTGAGGGACTCACTATATGGGGGTTTCCGAAAACTAGGGGACCCTAATATAGTAGGCAAGGATCCTCTAGAGCGTAAATCCTGCGTTTCTGCGTACTGTTTGAGAGTCTTACCTATAGTCTCCATTGTAGTTCCTTTTTCTGGTTTAACCAAATATATAATAAGGATCCTATAAGGTAACCCCCAAAAGGAACTACAATGGAGACTACAGGTAGGCTTTGGACTGTGGCCGATGCCCTCACATGGTGGGGTCAGAAACTTCCGCAGCGGTGTGGTCGTGTTTTAGGTTATGTAGGCTTTCGGGCTGAAGTTCGAGGGATTCAGGGGTTTTCGGATAAAGGCTTTAAGGGCACGCGGTCGAGTCCTAAGTAGTGCAGGCTCTGAGGCTTGCCGATTCATGCCGTCTAGGGTTTAGGGTGCCGCGGTCTCTCAATGTCTGCACTCCGTTTGCTCAAGAGGCAACCCAGGTCTTCAAGAGGGAGGCAAAGAAATCATGTTGGGATTTTAGGGTGAATTTAGGGCTTAGGGTTTAGGGTTTAGTTTCTCATTCTCGACGTGTAAAGTGAATGTAGATCGAGAGGTATATAACTCAAACTGTGCAGCCGGTTGAGAGCCTCTAGATGCACTCACGTGCATAGACAGCGAAGGCCTCATGCCACCATACGCAGATCTTCATATGATACATAGCTGATATTGTACAGGTTTATTTCATAAGTTGTTTAGTATTAGGCGATCCAGGATCAGACGTCTCAAGATTGCAGCCACCCCCGGCCTCAGCCCCATTTGTGTTTTAGATCACGTCGCTTTGCGCTACTGTGCTCACCCGAAGGCTGGCGTGGGGAGGGGAGTCGGTTTGAGGTTCAGTGTTTAGGATTTCGGGTTTGGGGCTTGGGGGTTTGGGGTTTAGGGTATTGAGGGTTTAGAGTATAGTAAGCCTGACGAAGCCGATAAACATGGCGATGTCACCTTAAACCATGTCGTCCTACATATGGGTGGTTGTCAAAGTTATGGTCCCTTTTTGGGTCCCTAATATAATGCGGCACCTATTATTTAGGGTACCCAAAGAGGGACCCCTATTTTGACAACTACCCATATGTAGGGGGCCGTCAGAGGGAGAATCCTCCTAGTTAAGGCTCTAGCAGAGGGTTGCGGGCCGTGCTGTCGAACGCAGCACTGCAGAAGCCTCTGCAGTGGACTTGCGAGGGTCCCCCGAAGGATGGGGGAACTTGGGAAGCAGGTTTATGAGAGCAGCCTTCAGCGTATAACCTTAACGCCCAGAGCTCTGAACCCTAAAAAATGCGTGTAAAGGACCTATCTATAGCAATTAGAGACATGGTTTTTGTGTTGTAGTATACTGTGAACATGATAGGAAACCTTAGGGACGGAAGTGTAAGTTCTGCTTGCTTCCCCTTTAGGGTTTAGGGCTTCGGGTTTAAGGTTTAGGGGTTTAGGGTTTAGGGTTCTCCCAGGCCTCACTTCAACTTTCGCCATCCTATAACCCCAGCTCCACGCTCATTAGTATGCCTACAGCTTTCACTCTCGCCGTGGTGATTCCCCGGGCCGTCGGCGCCGCAAAGCATCGAATCAAATCCAAAACCCTAAACCCTATCTAATTCTTCTGGGAAACGAAGTTTAAAAGACGAGAAGCGTTTTCCTGGATGCCCTGAGCTTACAGAAAGGCGAAGCTTGAAGCAGCTTCCCAACATGAACGCCAAGCAATCGCAGCAGTGCTACTTGAAGGGGCAGGGATTTAGTAAGTAGGTTATAAGTAAAGTTATAAGTGCCCTAAATGGAGCTACCCTAGCTATAACCCTACTTAAAACCAACTTACTAAGTCCCCTGCCCCTTCAAGTAGAGGAGAGAGAGTTGCAGACCGCGGGCGCGGCATCCATGGCTGCACATCAGCAGGTGCCGCCACTGCCACGAAATCAGGCACGCTCTCCAGAGGGCGAGGCTCGTGGAGCACACTGCGCAGACTTGTTGAAAAAGAGTTTTCCCAAGCAGCGGCTCATGGAGCTGGTGGAGACTCCGATATCCCCTATATAATTAAGGAATATTGAATATTGCTGAAATCATACTAGGGATCCCTAATCTGATTTAAGGTATATTCCGTAATTAAGTGATATTGGAGTCTTTGGGTTTGGGGCTTCTTGGACATGACGCACGAGACGGTAAAGCTGTCAATGCTGAGGGTCATGCTGCTTTGCCTTATGGTACAATCTGCCCGTGTCACAGACCCGTCCATACCCATATGAACCCTGATAAACATTCCAAGACCCTGCAAAATCCTCAGAGGTATCTCAAGCCTTCCACCCTTGACTGAAAAGCCTTACGTTTCCACCTTAAGCCCTACCTGAACCCTGAATGGCCTAGCTGAGTGGGCTTTCTGAACATGGTTTTCACATAAAAGTTCCTACTGG
The DNA here is from genome assembly GCA_003297005.1 of Symbiodinium sp. clade A Y106. NCBI lineage: Eukaryota > Dinophyceae > Suessiales > Symbiodiniaceae > Symbiodinium > Symbiodinium sp. clade A. The sequence continues at coordinate 45,884 of BGNK01002088.1, forward strand.
TTAGGTTTCTCAGGATCCCATCTAAGCCCTCCACAAACTCTACGCCCTTAACCCCGACGCCCTTAAACCCCAAGCTCTAAACCCTAAACCCCTGAACCCTTGAACCCAAACTCTAAACCCTAAACCCTGACCAGGTGGATGCCCGATGTCCTTTCGTGACCTCGGCTCGAAAGGCATCACAGGGAGCTCACGGGGACCTTCGGCTTCCGGCTTGAGTTTAGGGTTCAGGGTTTATAGTGAACCGCAGAAAGTTGGAACATCGATTTAGGATGATTCATGCTGGGATTCCCTTTAGTTTACTTTAAGGGCATGAGGCTAATGATGTTCCAACTTTCTAGCTTCTACTGTAAGGCTAGGGGTTCGGGGTCAGGATTTAGGTGTAGGTTTTCTAAGGATTAAGAGCTTCGCCCTAAGGCCGAGTTTGATGGCATAGGGTTTCGGTTTGGTATTTAGGGCGGTGCATACGAGTTTAGCGTGACTGGGCTTTGCTACACCCGGGACGCGGAGCCCTACAGTAGAGGCTATAGTGCCATAGTTGAAGCACAAAAAATGGAGGTGGTGTGCCACTTGCCACACTGCTCTCAGGTTTTGGCTGGGGGTACCAATGTTCCACGTTTATGGCCCACAAACCGTGAAACCTATACATGAATTTGACAGCCTGCAAGACTACAATACTTCAAGGCTTTAAGGTTTTGAATACGGGATATGGACGTGCAAATTACAAACCTCCCCCGCAATTACCTGACAGAGTTGCTTGGGGTCCCATCAGAGTATGGGTCTCTTGAACTTGCTTTTGTTGATGTTTCCGGAATCTCGCAAACAATTAAGGGAAACCCTGAACCCTGAACTGCAAGCCCTATAGACCCTATAGACTCTAAAACCAAAAGCCCTGCACCCTAAACCGAGCTCTAAACCCTAAACCTTACATCCCACGCAGCCTGGGAGGCACCACACGCCATCGGCGTGAGGAGGTGCCGGGCTCTGCGTTCATAAGGCTGAGGGTTTAGGGTTCACGGCGGGCTCTGCCTGAACAAACCCGAAGCACCTTGGGATTCCTGTTAACAGTAGCTTGCAGAATCCTTGCTATGACGATCACCAGAAACAGGTCATCCTTGGCCCCTTCAGGGTTCGAGGTGCTCAGGTATGAGGTTTAAGGTTCAGGGTTTAGGGTTTAGGGGTTTAGGGTTTAGGGTTTAGGGCTTGACTTCCGCAAATGCTAAGCTTAGACTCTGTACTGAAAGCCCCAAACCCTAATCCGTAACCTCCGCACTGACAGCCTCAAAAAGTCTGAGCCAAACCCTAAACCCAGACCCCCGGGAGGATCTAAAAAGTAGATCCCCTAATTTGGGACCCTAGTTACTAGTAATTATGAACAGAATAGAACATATTAAACCCAAAGCCACTAAAACCACTAAAACCCCTAAACCCAAACCCTATAAACCCTAAACCCTAAACCCTAAACCCTCAACCGATAATCCTAAGCCCTAAACCCTAAACCCTAGCCTCTTGGCTTGGGGGTACTCAGCTCCTAAGTGCAAGCGGCCAGGAAACGAGCTTCGAGGCGAACATCAAGGTCGGGTTCTCCGGGTCTGCTTCGGGTTTAGGATTCAGGGTTCCTTTAAAGGGGTCTATAAGGGTTGCTTTCAGGGATCTATAATTTAGGGTTTGGGGGTTGAGGGTTTAGGGTTTTGGGGATCAGGGTTTAGGGTTGAGGGGTTGAGGGTTTTGGGGTTTACTACTACTACTACTACTGCTACTACTAGGGGTTGAGGGTTTAGGGGTTGAGAGTTTACGGCTCTACTTGCAGGGCCATGGGACTTAGTAACTTGAGAAAAAAGAGCTCCGTAAAAGGTTCCGTGAAGGCTTCTACAAGAGGTCGACAAGGGTTTAGGGTTAAGGGGCCATGGACTTAGTATGTGGCGCTATATGTAAGGTAAGTACGGTTCCCAGAGGGTCCCACATACACTTCCATTATGGAATTAGGTCCCCAAAACCAAAATAGGGATGGTTTTTTGGGGGCCTAACTCCATAGGTAGTGTATATGGACCCTCTGGGGTTATATTTGCTTATAACCCCAATGAGGTCACAAGGATACTTGCTAAGTCCCATGATCCTCCAAGTAGGGTTTGGGCCAGAAGGGTCTGGGGTCTAAGGTTTAGGGTGTAACGTGTAGGGTAGTACTTAAAGGATCATGGGACTTAGTAATTGCGTTTATAAGCAAGGTAACTACAGTTATAATTACTTATAACCACAATTAAGGTACATATAACCCTACTTACTAAGTCCCATGATCCTCTAAGTAGGGGATTTATAGGGGTTTAGGTCCTTTAGGCTTTAGGGGTTTACGGGTTTAGGGGGTTTTGGGTTTACGGGGTTCAGGGTAGGGTTTGGGGTTTAGTGCCATATAGTACTGCTAGAGTAACCCTAATCCCTAAACCCCCTAGTGTAGGGGTCTGAATAAGTACCAATATTTTACAGCATTATGGGCCCCAAGACCCTGTTCTAATTATTAAGGCCTGATATTAGTAGGGTTTGGTGTTTCAGGGGTTTAGGGTTTCGGGGTTTAGGGTGTTGGGTTTGGGGGGTTTAGGGGCTTCTTTCAGTCAGATGCCTATTTTTGACAGTGCCTGAATGGGAAAGGATCGTCAGCGGCATGAAGCAATCCTACAGAAAGGTTTTCAGACAGGTTTCGCATGAGCCAAATAATCTGCATGCGTCAGAAGTTCCATCGGATTTCAAAGATCTTGTTTACTGGACGAAGACGGCGCTTGAGCAGAATTGGAAAGGAAAGCTGATCAACGCCAGGCCCTCTCCGCAGCAGTTGGGCCTGGAGGTCTTGTCCATGAACGTACCTATGGAGCCGATTCAACAGTGAACATGTCGGCCCGTCGGCCGAGGTTCTGGCTCAGAAGGTGGCCAGGCCATTTCCACGAAAGAGTGCACGTGTCTTGTGCAGCTTGGCCCGGAAGACCGCAAGCCACCTGCGAGATAGTTGCTGGACAAGTGCTTTTGGCTCTAGGGTTAGGCTTTGGGGCTGCAGGTGCATTTGCCAGCAGAGGTATTGGAGGAGATACAGCAAGCCCCTGCAGGTTGTCAAGCCTGAGGGTTGCTGAGGTTAAGGTAGTTGCATAGCTAGCTCAGAAGGGATGTGCATCAGCTTCTGTCCTGTTGAATTTAGGGCTTAGCGGTTAGGATTCAGTGCTCTGCTAAACCCTGAACCCCTAAACCCCTAAACCCTAAACCCCAAACCGTAAACCCTAAACTATACAGATCTTCTCCAAATGGCAAGACTGTCCCGGTGTTCGAACAAGTCTTCGCAGCAGGGTCAGGGGTGTGTACACCCTCAGGCTCGGCTTTGAAATTACGACTGGGTAGCTCTCGAAATTAGAGTTTTCCTGTTAGGCTTCTTTTTATAAGGGTGCCGTAGTATTCTGATGGACCGTAAAGGTAGAACTACCTTGATCTTCCAGTCTTTGTTTCAGGCCTGGCGATTTAGAGATCAACATTGCAAGCTCCTAAGTTGTTTTCCGATTCAGACGTTGGTATTGACACACAACACAGTTGTAGCAACTTACAATGCCCATATGACACCCTATTTATAGTGACCGTATAGTACCCTTATGATACCCTTATAGTACCCTTTATAGTACCCCAACAGTACGTTTATGTGTCCTTTATATGTCTGAGAAATGGCTCACCTGGCCTGGTGTTTAATGGATAGTTCTCTAAATGGGGTTCCCTTTTGGGGCTCTTTCCCAGAGACCCCAATATCCTTTAATTAAGCAAGATTCCGTAAGTCATATCGGGGATCTTACTATAATTTAAGGTATATTCCTTAATTAATTAAGGGATATTGGAGTCTCTGTGTTTGTAACGGTGCCGTAGTATGTTGGGACCTAAAAGGGACCCTGAATTGGAGAAATACCCGTACAAACTCGACTTCCTCCAGCGCTTGGTTATTCCGGTTCCTATTAAAACCCGTAGAAAGGGCCAGGGGGTTATTTGTGCTGGCCATACTTAGAGGCCTGTGGGTCTTTATTAATATGGATACATCGGCAATTGTGTTTAGGGTTTAGAGTTTGGGGTTTAGGGTTTAAAAGGTTTAGGGAATTGAGCATGTATGGATACAGCTCGTTGTATCCCCAATCACGATACTCAACTTATACAACCAAGTTGCTTCAGATACGGTTGCAAGATCAATCGCCTGGAATGAAGCCTGTAGTTGCGTTGCATTGAACCCAAATTGGCACCTCCATAGCATCGTTTCACATCCATTATAAACTTGCTTCATCGCTAAATCCTCGCTTCTCAACCCGTTCGTAAGCCGTAGCCTAGTCGATTCCGTGAACCCCAAGACTTTACCTAGGCCGCCCAACTGCCCTTTGTTGCACCTCAAGAACCTGTATAAAAGCCCAGGTCGGAAAGGGTCCCCTTCTGAGGGGATCGTGCTAGACTCGACACGCATGCTTCCAATGCTCCACAGGCGAACATCCAAGAGATTCAGGACTGGACTGCCCGGTGAGCGCATGCGAAGCGAAGTTTAGATTGAGCCGCTGGCAATTCAGGTATCGAGAGTGTAGATTTAGGTGGGTGGCTACAAGCTCGGCTATGCGCGCATGACTTGGGCTAACAGTAATGACTTAGGTAACATAGGGGCCTTTATAATAGTTACTTATACTATTTTGGGGGCCCTTATTATAATTCTAGTGCAATATACCCCTATTATAAGGCCCTATATCACACGACTTGTGCTCTCCTCCAAACTATCCTTGCTCAATCAGCGTTTAGGGTTTAGGGGTTCGGGGGTTTATGGGGTTTAAGGTTTATTTAAGGTTCCTTAGACCCCCCAACTACCCTTTCTTTATTGTTGCCCCTAAGTACCTCTTAATGAGACAGAAATGTTAGAGCCCTTTAAAGGGCACTTGGGGGGTCTTGGTAGGGTCATGTTATAGGCCCCCAACACCAGATGCCTCCACCCGACACTCCGAAGCGAGGAAGCCTCAAATTTTCCAAGCCACAAACCCTTAAGCACCATCGTGGGTTTGGTGCTAGATTGGGTTTTGAGTTCAGGGTTTACCTGGACCCTAGAGAAAATTTAATTTTTAGGGCTCCTTATTATGAGTTCCTTGTAGAAGTCCTGAAAAGGGTAGGTTCTTCAGGGTCCAGGTACGTGTTAACATTAACTTTAGCCCTTTGAGCCCTGCACCCGAGCTCACCTCCACTGGGCTTTGGAGTACCATACTTTAATACTTTTTTTCTCAAAGGAACCTTTATGAAGTAAAAGTTTATACTTTTTTCTCCCTGGTTACTTAAAAGCCCAGTCTAAGTAGCCCATGAACCCTGCGGCCAGGGTGAGGTTGAAAAGTTTCGTTGCAGACATGCAGTCTGGGGGGAGGGTTTGTAGGGCTACTAAAGTTTCAGGGCATTCCACGCCAGAAAAACAAAAACACACTTAAACCCTAAACCCAAAACCCTAAAAAACACCCAAACCCTAAACCCAAAACCCTAAAAAACCCAAAACCCTAAAAAACCCAAAACCCTTAAAAACCCAAAACCCTAAAAAAACACCCAAACCCTAAACCCTAAACCCAGGATCTGGTCCACCGCGCCAATGAGCAGCTGGAGCAAGCAGAGAGGAGCGCGACCGTCGGAGGGAGGGCACCCTAAACCCTAAACCCCAAACCCAAGCCCTAAGCCCTAAGCCCCACATCCTCGGGGTGTTCAGCTTGAGCTGCAAGGTTTAAGAAGCTTCCGCCCCCGTTTGACGCCCTGCCAAGCGAGGAAGCAGCAGGAAAAAGAAAGGACAGTTCAGCAGCCAATCGGGCGTGTATTCCACGAGGAGGAAGCAGGCGACAAGCGAGCCTTCGTGAATGGTGCATCAAGAATGTGCCTTTCACTCGACTGTGAAAAGACTTAGTCTTCATCTTTGTGGCCTATCTGCGACTCCTATCTGCGACTTACAAAGCAGCTAGGGGTCCGACTCGTCTAGGTGGAATTAAGTCCGGTTGGATTGGGCTAGGCTAAACTAGATCACACTTGGTTCGGTTAGGCTTGCGGTTTAGGGGTTCAGCTTAGAGCTACCCTTCAACACTCGACCCTAACCCGACCTTCCAATATTAATTAAGGAACACATACCATAGACTATAGCAGGATCGCTAAAATGATTTAAGACATATCCCTCCCTAAACCCTAAACCCTAAACCCTTATTAAACCCTTAATTAAGGGATGTTGGAAGGGTGGGGAACCTACCCACAAAGGACCGAGGATGAATTGCAAAGGCATCTCGAGGTTCTCGAGGATGGTTTTGGCTTTAGGGGTTGCTTGGGTTTAGGGTTTAGGGTTTTTCGGGTCTAGGTTTGAGGTTTGAGGGGTTCCAAAATTCAGGATACCAGGGGTTACAGATTTAGAGGATCAGGGGTTCGCAAGTCAGGGTTTGGGGTTGGGTGGCCTTGGCTGTTGGGCAGGGGCATGAAGGGAATGTATCCACGCCAGGCATGGGCTTCAGGGTGTTGATATACATCCTGCATCACCTTAATGACCCTAAACTATGGAAATTCTGGTAATTCCTTATTATGGGTAATGCAGGATTTATGTCATCAACAGTAGGACTGATGCCCCTACTAACCTCTCAAACCGTGGCTCCTGAAGCTTTACGCCCCCTGGAGCATCGGTGTCCTCGATGCCCCAAAGCAAAAGCACTAATACCGTGGCCAAGTCCGAATGTTGGGCCAAGCCCTTGTCTTAAGCTGACGTCGCTGGTCAACTTGGCGAGGACATCTCCAAGGGCCCGTGCCTCCAGCACAGAATAGGGCATAGGGACCGCTATTACAGCTTGTGCAAGTGTTCCCGATATAGGTATGTAGGAGGCTACGGGAGCCCACGCAACTCAGCGAGTGAAGCAAAATCAGTTGACGAATATTCGCTGGTAACTTCTCAAGAAGAGGGTTTGGGGTTCAGAGCCAGACGATGGTTCAGGCTTAGGGTTTCACAGGATTCAGAACGTAAGGCCGTGACTTCAACAAGGCTTTGGGGTGTAGGTGCTTAGGCTTCAGGGTTTAGGGTTTAGGGTCAGTGTTTCTTCTGGTTGGCTCTTAGGACTTTAACTTTTTGGGTTTCTGTATGACCCAAAAGTTTAACTTAGGAGGGGTTCAGAAGTCAGCCAAGGTTTCACAGCTTTGGATGGAAAGGGTTTGGGGATCTGGGACTTAGTGTCTAGGGTTTATAGGGAAGAGCGGGGGCGGCGAGCATTGTATCGTGTTTTCGTGCCCCGGCACTCCTTCTTCTAGGACGGTGCAGTTTGGGTTACTGTCTGGGCCTTAACAATTGGAAATTAGAATAGGGCTCGTTTGAGTGATCAATATGCGTTGCTGGGGGTGCTCGGTGTAGTGGTTTTAAACATTAGGATAGGGTTTTGCGGGTATGTTATTAGGGTTCAGACGCCCATGTTATCGACAGCCACAACGAAGATTTAGCCTTCATATTTGGAGGCTTGAGATAGGAGTCTGAAGAACTACCAACACTGTTCCTAGAGGGTTGTGACATTTAGTAAATACAATTCTACATAGTACGTATACGGTACCCCAAAGCCTTTTTTGAGTATGAAGCCCGCCTAAACCCTAAATCCTCAACCCTAAACCCTGAACACTGAACCCTAAACCCTAAATCCTACACCCTAAACCCTGAACACTAAACCCTAAACACTAAACCCTAAACCCTAAACCCTAAATCCTGAAACCTAACCGTTGGAGGAGCTACCTCTCCAAACGTGGCGCCGAAAGCCTCGACGGCTATATGGAGCGAAGCCACACGCTCGGCCAGGCGGGATTTGTACTTAAAGGGCCATGGGACTTAGCGAAATAAAGTTTAGGGCTATTTAGGGTTTAGGGTTCTTTAGGGTTTAGGGGTTTAGGGCCTATATCCGGTCTTTTGTATACTTAAAGGATCATGGGACTTAGTAATTGGGGCTATAAGGGCCCCTTTAAGGGATCTATAGGGGTTACTATAAGGGTTTAGGAGGGTTCATGAAGGGCCATGGGACTTAGTAATTGGGGTTATAAGTAAGGTGGGTTTAGGGTTTAGGGTCAGCTATAATGACTCATAACCCCCAACTAGGGTACTTTAGGCTCCTAATAGGGTCTTGGGCTTTCTGGGGGAGTGTTTCGGCTTTGGGGGCTAGGGTTCGGGATCTCACTACAAGGGTCCAGGAGCCTTAGGGTAGGGTTTAGGTTAAGGGGTTTAGGGGTTTGGGGGGTCTCTCACCCGAAGGCTGAAAGGGCTCAGAGTTTCCGGATTTTGGGCCCAAAGCCCATAAATAATAAGGCTTTGGGGCTATTTCGAGCCTTAGGGTAGGGGCTTTGAGAAGGCATTCTAGAGTCTTGTAGACCTCTGCTACGGGATTTTCTAGGAATTTCGGACCTGGCAGTGAGGGCTTAGGACTAACGCTCACGGTTTAGGCCTGAGCACTTAGTTGGGGTTTGGGGTAGTAGGCAAAATTGTCGGCATCGCTCCATGTGGATCCTGGTTAGAGTACTTGCCAGAATCCGACATCGCAAGGCAAGGACCCTAACCTGGACCGTAATTTGCAGAGCCACTCACTTACTCATCTAGCCAAGGGTAGAGATTTAAACATTTGGGGTTTCTTCGCTTTTCCGGTGAGAGGAATAGGGTTTGTCATGGTGAGCGGATATGGGGCTCCTTTGAGTATGGGTGAGTGTGTCTTTGCAGTCTTAATGTGGGATGCTGGGAGGCCAAGCCCTATACATGGAGAATCAGGGTCTGGATAAATAAGATTGATTATGGGTCTGGATAAATGAGAATATAATGGTTTCAGGGTTTAGGTCATTGACTAGGGTTTAGGGTGAGATTATAAGTAGCGCAATTGGTGGGAGAATCGGCGAACTCTTGTCCGAAGTGTCCGTAATAAACCCTAAACTATTCTCTTACTCTCTTCTGTAGGCACTTCGTGTGGATTGCACCCTGAGGCTCCTTGAGAATTGAGGGCTGTTATTCCTTTCCGTTCCGTAATATTTACTGAAATACATCCACATCCCCAACCCTATTCTATTCATCAAGGCACCTGTAAGTGGCAGATGCCTCGGGCATGAAGAAGGTTTGCCAGGTCTTATTGCAGATGTCGTTTCCGAATTTGCGCTGGTTTACTGGATTACCGACTATTTTTACTATTAGAATTACTATTATTACTATTACTATTACTATTGCTATTGCTATTACTATTACTATTCCTATTCCTATTCCTATTCCTATTACTATTACTATTACTATTACTATTACTACTACTACTACTACTACTACTACTACTACTACTACTACTACTACTACTACTACTACTACTACTATTACTATTACTATTACTATTACTATTACTATTACTATTACTATACTATTACTATTACTATTACTATTACTATTACTATTACTATTACTATTACTTACTATTATTACTATTACTATTGCTATTACTATTATTATTACTATGATTATTTCTATTGCTATTACTATCATTATTCTGATTATTATTACTATTACTAATATTATTATGATTATTATTACTAGTATTGTTATTATTACCAGACATTTTTAAGCGTCAGGGCGGGAGGGCTACTGAGCACCAGCTTGGGTTGCATAGTTCTCACGTGCAGCTCAAAGTTCCACGCTTTTCTAGGGGTTTAGGGTTTAGGGTTTTTTCTGTCTAGGTAGGGCTTTGGGACATTTTATATTTGCTCTTATTGGGCTTAAGAGGATCTTACCTACGAATATCTTTCAAAGGCTTTAAGAGCACCTCCTAGTTCATGCTTTTGCACCTGGAGGGTCTTGGCTGATTGCAAGCAGGGTGTTCAGCAAGAGAATACGAAGTCCTAGGTATACTTGGTTTGTGATATGGCCACAATAAAGGCATGATTTGCCCTGCTAACAGCTCTCATGACCCTAAACCCCAAGCCTCAAAGAATGCACTTACTATGAACGAAATAGGGGTTGCTTCCCAAGACAACAGTTTACGCCATTCCTTATCGTGAATGTGAAAGGAACCCTATTCCAGTTGTGTTGGGTCTTGTTATTGGATCAAGTAGCTCCCGCAGAGGAGACGGAAAGGCTCTTCCGCGATTGGACGGTGCATTTTGCCGGTGAGCCGGCAGAGAGGTTGGGGGGGGGTTAGGGTTTGGGGTTTAGACTGGGCTTTGGAGTACCATACTTTAATACTTTTTTTCTCAAAGGAACCCTTATGAAATAAAAGTTTATACTTTTTTCTCCCTGGTTACTTAAAAGCCCAGTAGAACGAAAAAGGGGTTTCGAGAGTTCGTTTCTTCTTCATCTCAAGCTTTGTTGCCTGCAAGACCCCCATGCCAGCTTCCAACGCAGAAAGTTCGGTTTCAACCGTTTCTTGCGGATGGGGCTTCGGTTGCGGGTTGAGGATGTGACATGTGCGCCACGGGTGAAGGCTTTGCAATTGAGACCACGACGAGAATGACTACTCTACTACTTGCACTCTTACGGCCACCACTGGGACGACGACTACTACTACTCCTACTGCTATGGCTACGGCTACTGCTACTACTGCTACTACAGCTACAGCTACTACTACTACTACTACTACTCCTGCTACTAGTACGACTACCACTACCACTACCACTACTACTACTACTACTGCTACTGCTACTGCTACTGCTACTGCTACTGCTATACTACTGCTGCGGTTATTTCTACTGCGAACTCTGCGACAACTAGTTTGAGTGCTAGCACGAGTACCCGTGCCTCTGCAGCTGCGGCTGCTGCTACGGTTGTTGCTGCTACTGCCCCTCCTCTCTATCCTCCTCCTCTAGCTACTACAGCTGTGGCGGTTGCGTCGTGTGACACACTGTAGCCGCAGCCGCTGATACCCCCACTCTGCGTTTTCGCCGAGATCTGCGTTGTGGCAGCATTTCTAATTTGTAAGTGTAACCACGCGCCACGCTGTGAGTTTCTCCAGGCACCGAAAGAAGTTTTCCTACGAGAAGCTGCAGCGCGCTTTTGAAGAGGAGGTGGTCCATGTCAAGGAGACACCGCATTGCGTTTAAGTGAGTCTTCTGTGAGAAATCATGTGCGGAGCGCAAGGCTTGATCTACGCAGCTTGGATTTGGATTTCGGGTTTGTCGTCCCGCGGTACAGGGTTCACCTTTGGCTTGAGGATGTGCCTCTCTAAGGCTCCATAATGTAGCCATATGGTATACACTTAGGCCCCAAAGTACTTATATAGGAACCGCTTTAAGGCCTAAGTATATACTAATTTGGGTACATGGACCCTTAAACCCTAAACCCTTATGGTACCCTTATAGAACCCTTATGGTACCCTTAAAGAACCCTTAAAGGAATCCCTATTTGGGTACATGGAGCCCTAGGGTCTGAACCGCTCGGCGATTCTTCATCATGCGGTCTACAGTGCCACTAAGTAGCTGATGTTACGTTGACCGGACCTGTGCCCTACCCGGAGAGCCCAATACCCCTTAATTAAGAAATATAGCCTAAATCATAATATGAAGCCCTATATAATTTAAGCCATATTCCTTAATTAAGGGGTATTGGGCTCTCTGGGTAAGGGTCCAAGTACCTAATAATCATATACTCTCCCAAATATTAACCTACATAACTACTATCCTAAACCCAAGTACCTTATCATTGAGTCCTTTGGACCCTTGGGGGTACTGCCTGAGCATTTTAATGATCCTGTCTCTACGGGCAGATCACAGTCAACTCATATGCTTATGCCGTCTATACCGTGCCTTAAGTAAAAAGAACCCCTTGCTGGTGCAGGCCTCAACTTGCTTCCCCCGATAGTCCAAGAACAAAGAACTTCGCGAGGTAAGTGCAACGAGAAAGTAATCCCAAGGGTCCAAGTACCCAATAATCATATACTCTCCAAAATCCTAACCTACATAACTACTGTCCTAAAACCGAGTACCTAATTATTGGGTCCTTTGGACCCTTGGGGTAAGCAGCTTTATCCCGAATGAATATCCCGGTTGATGTACTGAGAACCATAGCTCTTCTAGCATCACAAGAACCCTCGAGTACTTGTCGCAGATGAACACAAAATCTCATATGTCTATATATCTATATAACTATTTATGTGTGTGTACTCACTCAAACCACTTGGGGAATGCCGATGGAATGATGGCTCTATGATTCCGGAAATCGATGCGGCATTCTCATACCTCCTGCGAGTACCTGCATGCAACCGAGACGTACACATGCAGGTTTGTGCCGGTGCTTCCGTACATACATATGCAGCAGTATGCGCAGACATGCCCGTAAAATTGAAACATGCTGCTGGCTCGCGCTTTTACTGGCTGATTAAATAAGTAATTAATTAATTAATTAATTAGCGTACTCATTGCCTCGCCGGTTCACTCATCGACACCAAAGCATCTTGTTTGTAACTCGGGCTTGCTATTGTCAGGGCATCAGTTGTCTGGTTCACAGAGATTTGGCGAACAGATGCCTGCAATAGCCTCCGTGACCGTTTTCCCATGCACCACAAAAACCCGAAGCCGTGTCAATCGATCACAGGAGGTTGCGCGGCGGACTCTCGCCGCTCAAAAAGAGGCAACTTGCATGCGCGGTCCTAAACCTTAAACTCCGCAAAAAGCGGTAAAAAAACGAACCCCCCACCCTAAGCCTGCGCACTTGAACCATGCAACGCCTGCTGAGGAAGAACCCTCCCAAGTCCGCTCAAGGTCCTGAACCTTAAAACCCCAAAACCCTAAAAGCCTAAATCCTTTAACTCAAAACCCAAATGTCCAACACGGAGCACAAGGCCTCGATAGTAGATGATGGTTACTGTTGTTTGTATTGCTAGTATTAGTAATGTTTGGTGTTATTGTTATTGTTATGATTGATATGGGTGATGGTAGCAGTCATTGTCGGAGTCGGAGTGGTAGTGCAATCCAGCTTTGACTTCCTTCCGGCATCATCATCCCCATCTAGAAACCGCGCAGATTAGACTTGCCCGTAGGGTCCATGCACCCAAATAGTATATACGTTGGCCTTGAAGTAGTTTTTACATAGGTACTTCAGAGCCACGGCGTATATACTATATGGGCATATACATGGACCTTAAAGGCCGTTCGTTCCCTTAGGACATGTGACAACTAGCCTCGATTGAAGATCCCTTTTGCTTTCGGTGGATTTCTGGTTAGCCCATGGTCTACTTTGCTGCAAGGTCCTGGCATGAACCCTACTGTATACACTTTTCGTAGACTTCACGAAAAAGCATGCATATCCGCTCATAGTCCCTTATACAGGTACCATCTTAGTAGGTCATATATACCCCCCCAAACCCTGTTCAAACTGTCAAGGACCCTGCAGTAGCTTGGGCCTCGGTCGAGGCCTAAAACTGTAAATGGATTTCACAAGTAGTGGTATAGACCCTAACCAGTAGGATCTCTGTTAAAATTGGCCCCGCACAAGAGCTGGCCTGTTTGTCGGTCAGGCTTCCAAGCCCTCGAATACACGGGCGCCCAAAGGAGCGGAGTGGGTGTCGGGTCTAGGGCGTAGGCTGTATGGTTGTCAGACGTAGTTGAAGAGGTAATAGGCTTTCAGTTGTTGAGAATACAAAAGCTTGTAGTTGTAGGGTCTCGAAGTAGTGTGTTGAGACTAAGATTTCGAGTTTTGGAATTGGATGTAGGGTTCTTATGGTTTCCAGCGCAGAGGAGGTTCATGTGTGTTGTTTTTCTGAGTTTGAGGGTTGTAAATATGGAGGGCTAAGGCATAGGTCTGGAGTTGGACATGCTTAAGAAGGGTGCGAAGCGTGTGGGCTGCGCTTTAGGATATACATATGCTATGTGTTTGCGCGCGCGTGTGTGTGTGTGTGTCTCTTTCTTTATGTATTACAGTCTTTCTTTATTTCTCTCTCTCTCTATATATATATATATATCATATACCGATCGATATATATATATATATATATCGGTACATGATAATATAAACTTATGTAAATATATACGTATATATACATACATGCTCATATATATATATATACATATATATATATACATATAGGTATGCATACATAGTATCCATGCAGTAACGCACACATGTCATTTGTTGTTATTTGTTGGTTGGGTTGGGTAATTAACTTGCTGGACTTGAGTTTGTGTTTGTTTGTTTGCTCTCTCTCTCTCTCTTGTGTTTTTCGTCGTACGTACACAAATTTGTAGTGTTCAGTAGATTGTTTAAAGCGCTTGGGCTTAGGGACGTCGAGTTTTCGGGCTCGGAGCCAAAGGCTAATCATCCGACTCCCACGAGTTTGCCTTTCACCGCCTTCACCAATCTGCAGAATAAATTCAGACAAGACGAATCCAAAGCAGAACTGTAAATTATGACCTTCATGCTTTCCCTATATTCCAAGCCCAATGCTGCTGCCTGTTCCACCTGCCTCAGAAATACGCCCTGTCTGCGACGAGCAAAACGAGAGCCTACTCTGCGCTGAGTCAGATGTCATCGACCCAGATTATCCGATCTCTTCGGCTTAGGCCGCTTGAGGCTTAAGACTCTTTTCAAACAGGGGGTTCTGTTGGGAGGACTTGCGTTTGAAGCAGTTGAAACTGGTGTCGCTGTTCCTTGGTCTGCCCTGGATAGTTGTGTTTGGCTTGGGCCTCAAGTCTAGTCGTTTGGCCTGAACCCAAAACCCCGCAATCTCAAATCTAAATCATAAGTCCGTTAGTAGCTTCTGCGGCCCTGAGAGAAAACCTCGGCTTGGAGGGATGGCAGGACGGCGTCTGATCTGAGTCCTTGACGACACCACACACCCTCTTCATGTATGTCTGTGTGTGTAGGTCGGTAGCTAGGTGGCCATCTAGCTAGGTGGGTCGGTAGGTGGGTCGGCAGGTTCAGGATTATGAGTTTTGAATCAGATCCAATGGAAAGGACAGGCGCGAGGGAACCCAACACCCAGAATCGATGTGAACGGGTAGTATGTTTTGGTGACGTGCAGACTGCAGCCCTAAAGTAGAAACACCCCAAAACCAACAACCCAAAACCCTGAACCCTACAGCCGGCACCCCTAAACCCTATATAAACCCTGAACTTTGCCCTAAACCCTAACCCTACAGCCTGCACCCGGACCCCTGCAGACTCCCAAAGCAACACCCCGAACCCTGAATGATGGGCAAAATCCTTTATTATCCGTCACAGTAACTATGCCAGAGTTCCCGTAGCACTTAAGGGATCATGGGACTTAGTTACTAAGGGTGGGCCAGTTGTAATCATAGTTTGTAGTTACCTTACAACCCGTAGTTACTAAGTGCTAGGTCCCATGACCCTTTGGGCAGAGCACCCTAAACCCTAATCTCAAAAGGCCCACGACCCTTTAAGCAGAGCACCCCAAACCCTAAACCCAAAAGGCCCGCGACCCTTTAAGCAGAGCACCCTAAGCTTGAACCCTAAACTCCAAACGCCCGTGACCTTTTAAGCAGAGCACTTCAGGGAACTGCAAGATTTCGTCCATTGACCCTTAACTGTCTGGTTCTTAGTAGGTAATGGGGGAATGGAATATGGGGACTATTATTGGGGATTGTGTCGGGACTACCATAGGGATCCATTCCCCCATTCCCTACTAAGAAACAGACCCCTAAACCCTAAACCCTAAAACCTAAACCCCTAAACCCTAAAACCCTAAACCCCTAAACCCTAAACCCCTAAACCCCTCAACCCTAAACCCCTAAACCCTAAACCGTCTTAAGGCGGAGCATGGACTCCTCGAAGAGGCTCAGTGCCAGGCGGGGTGCTGACGGTGCGTCTTAGGGCTTACCTAGAGGTTCATACCCTACCCCTATTTTAAGGTACCTAATGTTCTCTATAACAGATCCTAACCATAAAACTAGGTACCTTAAACCGGAATAACCTACCTTTTTTAAGGACTTATATAAGGAAATCATAATAGGGAACACTAAAAAGGAAGGTTTCATAGGGTCCAGGTGGGGTTTAGGAGTTAAGGTTTAGGCACTTTTGGGTTTAGGGGCTTGGGGTTTAGGAATTGGGGTAATTGAGGATTTCGAAGGTAAGTTTGGGTGTTACGGAGCTTTTGAGTTGATTTTTAGAGCTGGCGTTTGGCTTCAAGGTTTGCAGTCCAGGCTCGCCAAAAGCTGTCTAGTCTTGCACAGACCCAGACACGAGCAAAGGCCTTTGGAAGTAATTGCAAACAAGAGATGCAGCTAGCTGCAGGTTTTGAAGCTGCAGAGGTGCTGGAGCTTGCTATAAGTTTAGATCCACCCTCTTACACCCAGCCAAGAGCCAACAAGCTAATCCACCTCCCCCGAGGCCGCTGATCATTCAAGCAGTAAGCTCTACAGTATGTCCTTAGAAATCGTTTTGAACTATGCCTTATCCAAGACTTCCTCATCCCGTAAACGTCCTTCTGAACCCCAAACCCTAGAACCCTAAATTCTACTTATAGTCTCCATTGTAGTTCCTTTTTTTGGTTTAACCAAATATATAATAAGGATCCTATAACCTACCCCCAAAAAAGGAACTACAATGGAGACTACAGGTAAACGCCAAAGCCCTGAACCCGTGCTCCCCAAGCCCGCCCTGACGGCCCAAGCCTGGGGTCCTTGCTGTCAGGGCACCGTCATCCGAAGCAGGACCAACTCAACTGGGCTTTGGAGTACCATACTTTTTTTTTTTAACTTTTTTTCTCTTAAAGGAACCATTACGAAATAAAAGTTTATACTTTTTTCTCGCTGGTTACTTAAAAGCCCAGTCAACCGGAGACACGGGTTCAGAGTGATGTAGGAACCTGGCTAATTACAAAGAGTAGTCCTTGTGGTTCCGTAGCATAACTATAATGGTATTAAGGAGCCCCAAACCCTATTGTAATTATTAAGGCCCCTACATTAATGTAGGAACCTGATTTAAGAAACCCTGGTCCTAGAATCCCAAAATATTAGGATCCACAGAGTGAGCCCTCAATCCTAAACCCTGGTCCTAGGGCCTAGAACATTAGGATACATAGAGCGATTCCTTACTCATGAACCTTGGTCTTAGAGCCCCAAAATATTAGGATCCGCAGAGTGAGCCCTAATGAAAACCCAAGGTTTCTTGCTAGAGGCTCCAATATCCCTTAAATACGGAATGTTCCTTAAATCATAGTAGGGATCCTACTTTAATTTTGGTATATTCGTTAATTACGGGATATTGGAGTGTCTGGGTTCATCAGGTTCCTACATTACGTCCGGCTCAGGGTGCAGAGCTTACAGGGCTCTGCGGGTTTGTGGTTCCAGGGCTTTTGTGCTGTACTGCAATGAACCCTAAACCCCAACCACCACCTCCGCACCCTAAACCCTAGGCTTGACAGAAAGACTCTACCGTCCGCAATTCCTGAGCCGATCGCAAGGCTTGTAGCTTAGGCTTTGCAGGCTTTGCGATTAATACGGCGCTTATCTCATGTTGCAAGCCTTCAAAGCTAAGCCCTCCGCCGCCGCATTCTGGGTTCCCGAACTCCCCTGGGCATCAGTGATGGATGCGTGGATGCGCCAAGCACATCTAGTGGCTGTGGAAGAAGAGGTTTTGGCTTCACCAGGCATCGGAGCTCAGCGCCCTGAGCAGCAGGTGGTGGTGACGGTGGTGCCACGCTCGTACCTTATCGGCCTGCTGTCTAGCCATCAGCGGCTGGAAATCGATCGAGCACGCGAGGCCGCGGATCTGTCCACTTTGTGTGGACAGATCGCGCTCCAGCGTTTTTTTTCTCGAGGGCCCTCCAGCAGGAAGTTGACGTCACTACAGCAGGGGAGGATGGCCAGAGTAGAGGCGGCAGCAAATAGCAAGCCAGGAGCAGCCCTCGGGGCTGCCGTCGGCCATACACGCCCTGTGCCTCTCCCAACGCCAGGCCCTGTCGCCAACGCTCCCAAAGCGCCACAGCGAACTTTCGCGCCACGAAGAAACTTCCAAAATAGGAGTTACCTAAACCCCAAACCCGGGGTCTAGGCAGACAGCCAAAGCCCCCGAATCTGAGCCCAGCGTACGAGCCAGCATTTCGGATATCAGGTTCCGCGCGGAGAATCCTAGAACCCCGAAGCTCACATGAATATAGGTGCCTTAAGAATTAGCATAGGGTTCCTCTGAAAGGGGTCTATATAAGGGTTGCTGTAGGGGATTTAGCGGCCTAAATAATTACCTATACTATTTTGGGGGTGCCTTATTGTTGCTATAGTATCACAGGCCCCAAATCATTTTTCTAATTATTCAGGCCCCTATAGAGGTTGGCTATGAGCACTGGTTTATCTTGGCATTCTTCATGTTTCTGGAGCTCCCATTGAAGTGCATAGTATCAGTCGGCAAGAAAGCGCTTTTGGCTTGGGGTCTGTGTGTGGGACAAGTGCGTCTAAACCATTCCATAATTCGTGGTCCCTCCTAAACCTACTTGTGGCCCAAGATACCTACCTTCTTGAATCAGGAACGCTGAAAAAGTCGGCTACAGGTAAGTCTTAAACCCATAATTAAACCCTAAGCCCTAAACCCTATAAGCCCTAAGCCTTAAACCCTGTAAACCCTAAACCCCATAAACCCTAAGCTCTCTGACAAGGCTTTAAGGGTTTCCGGCCTTGTCCTCATTCGGATCCACCTTATCAAGACTTACAGTAGGTTGAGGATTTAGGGTTTATAGGGTTTAGGGTTTAGGGTGTAGATAGTTTCAGAGCATATGAGACCCGAACACACACCGTAAGCCGAAGGGCTCCTTACTAGCAGGACCCCCAAGTTTCAGGAACCCAAGAGCTTCGAAAAGACAACGTCTTAGGGTTTAGGGAACCCAGAGACTCCAATATCCCTAAATATTTAAGGAATATTCCTTAGATCATGTGAGGGATCCTACTATAATTTAAGGTTATAGGCCCTCATAAAGATCTGAGTCATGTACCCCTGTAACAAGCCTCCTGCTTGCTGCAGGATAGCACAAGAACGCGAAGAGAGCATCAGGCCGTTCCCTAACACCATAAGCCCTAAACCCCTAAACCCCTAAACCCTTGATGGGTTCAGGGCCGAGGGGGAGAGTTGCAGGTTTACTGTTGAGGGTTTAGGGTCTGAGCCTTTCCGGCTTCTATCTTATAACACGAAACCCTACTTGAAGGATCATGGGACTTAGTAAGTAGGGTTATAAGCAAATATATTAACTGTAGTTACCTTTCTTATAACCCCAACTACTAAGTCCCATGATCCTTTAAGTAAACCCTGAACCCTTAGGTTTCGGCCTTGTCAGCTTTCCTCGGCATTCCCGAATCAAATCTATATGGCTTTCTGCAGGACAATGGTTGTAGTCAGGGCCAACCTTAAATGGGGCTTGTTGGCTTTCATGTGGCTGTATGGGCTTCAGAGGTTACTATAAATTCGGTTGCAAGTACTGTACCTTTGTCTCTTACAGTCACCATACACATGCCCTTCATCCGAAATCGGAGGTGATAGGATATCAAACGTTAATCCTAATCCCTAAACCCTTTAAACCCTAAAGCTTACGATCCGCCAAGAAGCCTCGGCCCTCAACCGACAGGGATTCAGCTGTTGACCAACAGATGCCTTCGTTAACGAGCGTAGTTGCAGTGACCAAATTCAGGAAATCATATCTTTATTGCATCTTCCTACTTTGGTCACGAACCGTTCCTGGAATCGAAACTTTAATCCCCCAAGAGCTGAAAGCCTGCACACTGTAAGTGAACCCTGACAAATGGAGACGGTGTTTTCCACCATTCGGTCAGCAGGCGCATCCAGAGCCAGGTGCACGAAGTCAACCAGATTTTCCGCGATTTGGTCCTTCGGCACGCCAGACTTCACAGGTTTCTAGGAATTGAGGGCTTATGTAGCGTTAGGCCCAAGCTTCCAAAAGTCTTTGCAAGTTCAAGCTTTCCAATACCGATTCTAGAGCCCTCGATCCTGGAATTCCGCTACGCTGAACCTTAGTCTCTAGACTCCCATAGTAAGCCGTATCGTAGCCCTTATGGTGGCCCGTTAAATGCCCCCTCCAACCCTAGACCCTTAACTCATTAAAGGTGGCCCTGGGACCCGGAACCCTAAACCCTAAACCCTGAACCTTAAACCCTAACCCCGGAGCCCTTTTTCTGAAAGCGCGGCCAAGGCATCCATCGTGCATGAGCAGGGCCACGACATTGAAAGCATCGCCTCTCGTCCTGGTTCAGTATAGGGGTCTTAAAAATTGGAATAGGGATTTGCGCCGGGTTTTGTGGTACAGTAGAAGCCTAAAAGTTGGAAACCCCATAGCCTCAATCCTCAAGAGTAATGCATAGGGAATCCCAGCACTATTTGGCCTTTATCCGGTTTCCAACTTTATGAGGCTTACTGTATACTATACTGGAACTATCTTAGGAACCCAAAAGAACAGTATTGGTAATCGTTCAGGCTTCTACGGTAGGGTTTCGGATTCAGGGTTTAGGGTGTAGTGCTCATGGTTCCGGATCCCAACCCTATAGCCCGAAGCCCTCAGAAGAATGCCAAACCCTACACCTCCATCTCATGACCCCTGAAGGTACTTGTAATCAGCCCAGAATATGTGACACACCCCATGGCTCCTGAAGCAACCTCGCTGCCTCTCCGATGCCGACCTGGGAGAGGTCGTGCACATGCGTTTAGGAGCCAGGGTTTAGGGTTTAGGGATCTTGAACGTTTTAGAAGATTTCCCAGAGTCTTACCATGTCGCCGGCTTGAAAGATCAAGACTCCGTGGAGACGGTGACAATTCAGCAGCTGAAGACTCTGAAATCGTCATTGCCCTGTGTGAGCATTGGGAATCCGCCGGTGCCAGTCGGAAACAAGTGCGGAAGAACTTCGGACGAAGCTAGTTATGCACACGGATATCGGATCGTACTTCCTTTCGACATTAATCGGTGCTCGTCCTCGGCCGGGCGTGTTCGTGCTGAAAAGACATGCGCAGGAGCGAAGCCTCTATGTTTCTGTGACGCCCTTTGGGTATGCCGCAGGGTCACTGTGCCAGAATATATCCCTAAATATGCCGACAATCAGAAGCTGTGCGAACTGCAACAGTACCATTATCTTTCAGGCGATAGGTCGTAAGCATGAGCAAGATTTGGGTCGACTGAACTAACTTTCTCCAGCAAAGTTTGGATAAGGGCTTATAATAGGCTGTTTAATGGAGCGTTTACAGGGATTAAACATCTGGTAGGGTTCTCATAGGGTGTCATAAATCCAGACAACATAGCTTGCTGAAAGCCCTCTCTTACCCCAGACCGACCCTACTTGGAGGTTCCGAGCAGTTGTGCTACGGTGCTCGGGGGCTCTTATTAGCGAATCTGCCTGGGAAACGCTCCGAGTCCCTGAGCCCAAATCCAATCCCAAACAACCCTGGTCTGCAGCCCAATCAAGCTCCCTTTTTACGGAAATCGTAATTTGGAGCTCGACATCCACCAGAAGCAGACCCTGAATCCTAAAATCCCAAGATCCAAAGCCGCTTGTAACCCTAATCCCAAACCCCAAAACCCTGAACCCTAAGCAACCATCGCCCACAAGGAGCACACAGCTGACTCTGCTTCTCGTGAGACGAAACAGGCCGATGATGGCATTTTGAAGCTCATCAGCTTAGGATAGGTTAGGGTTTAGCGTTTAGGGTGAGTCTTGTTCGGTTATAAATGACTAGGTACTTTTGGGAAACTTCAAAATTTGCCTTATGATTCCCTTAGAGGTACCTATTCATAAGTACTTTTGAGCGCCCCAAAACTCCAAGCCAGAAACCCTAAACCCCAATCAGCCCTAAATCCTAGACTCTAAACCCCAATAAGCCCTAAACACCTAAACCCTGAACCCTAAATCCAAAGTACTAAACCGTTAGAGGAAACCCGCCCCCAGACTCCGACCCAGATAATAACCCCCCAACCCTAAACCCTAACCCAGAGGGTCCAAGTACCCAAATAGTAGGGTTTTAGGCCCCGAAATCCATACTCTGAATGGTTTTTGGACTTTGGAACCTTACTATTTGGGTACTTGGACCCTCTGGGTAAACGGTTTTGGAACCTTGATGTTTATTTTTGGATCCCACCGGGCCGACAAGCGAGTTAGAAGTTTGGAGTCTCTGTTGGGCAGCCCCTTGGAATAAGGACCGTGCTTTTGGGTCTATACTCAGGGGAACTTAGAAATAGCTTTCAGTTTTGCTTCCTATAATCTCCAAGAAACAGCTAAAATCATGATTTTTGCGGGGGGTCTAAGTTTAGTATAGGTATAGAGGGTGAAGCTGAAGAGCCTTACGTCGTATGTGTTGGGAATTGCAGGTTCGGGCCTTGTGGATTTTCAGGTTGAGGGGTTTAGATTTCTGGGCTTTGGAGTACCATACTTTAATACTTTTTTTCTCGAAGGAACCCTTATGAAATAAAAGTTTATACTTTTTTCTCCCTGGTTACTTAAAAGCCCAGATTTGCGTAGGACCTCCCGGGGGGTCCAAAAACCATCTGGGGGGTGTTAAACCCCTACAATGCAGGGGCCATGACCTGCCATTTTTGCAGGGTTTGGTGGTACAGGTCAGCCTTTGCAATGACAACTTAACTGTACCGTGTGATGTTGTGCTCCGAAGGCTTCTTGTGATTAACCTGGCTCATGGGGCTTAGGGTCTAGGGTATAGGTTCATGTGTGTACAGACTCGGGCATCTAGGAATCTAGGACTGGGGGGGGGGGGGGAAAGAAGCCCGGCAAAACCAACCGTTGCCCTAAGGGTCCATGTACCCAAATAGTATATGCTTTGGCCTTGGAGTAGTCCCTGTTCTATTTGGGTACATGGACGCTTAGGGTTCTGTCTTGGGTTTCAGAGTGTTGGGAATTTCGCTGTCCAATGCTGCTGCAAGTAACTTCGTCAGGAAGTTGCCGTAGCACTTGTGGTAGGACGGTGTCGCCCGATTCAACCCCTGTACTAAGTCATGGCTTCTAAACCAACACAAACTGATAATACCCTGCCTGTAGAGCCCGTTTTTGCGGCACCAAATGCAGCTCCAACAATCATGGGACTTTCAAACCTCGTTGATAAAGAAGATAACCGTTATGACTGCTTGAACCACCAACACCAACTAAGCCCTATGACCCCGTGGAACCCTTGCAGAAACCTTGCAGAATCACATAAACACCCTGTAGCCTTACCTACTGATCCTTCCAGCAAACCCTATTAGCAGCCTTACCTACTGATCCTTCCGCAGGAAGAAGACACCCTAAACCCCCAAACCCTTAACCGACAATCCCAAGCCCTTAAAAATCCCTAAGCCAGCAAACCCTATTAGCTCTTTCAGTAACCTTTTAAAGGTCCCCTACAACCCTAAACCTACAACCTAAACCCTGTTCTACCTTCGAGGCGGCTTCGGAACTTCGGAAAGCTGCAGACCGGCAACGTGGGCCAGAGACCCGCAGGGAAAGGGTCCCTGAAAGGAATTCTTACCCTAAACCCTAAACCCTAAACAGCTTTAAAGGGTCCCTGAACGGAGCCTCGAACCTAAACCCTAAACCCTAAACCCTAAGGGTGAACAGTGGGGGCCTCGAGAAGTTCCTGAGATGCTGAAGTCATCCTTTAAGAGGGCTCCTCCCTTAAAGGAAGCCTTAAAGGAGCCCTTGAACTGGGCTTTGGAGTACCATACTTTTTTTTTTTACTTATTTTCTTAAAGGAACCATTATGAAATACAAGTTTATACTTTTTTCTCGCTGGTTACTTAAAAGCCCAGTGAAAGAGCCCTATCAGGGCTCCTATAAGGCTTCCTGTAAAGGCTCCCATGAGGCTTCCTGTAAGGGCTCCTTCAAGGCTTCCTTTAAAGGAAGGGACCCTTTTAGGGTTTTGTCTGCGGTCGTGTTAGGGATTGATGTACCGTTTTGGGGCTTAGGGGTTTGGGCCAAACGAGGTGCGGTGTAGGGGTTTTTGTTAGGGTTCCCTTGCGGGGTTTCTGGTTCAGGGCCTTCGAAAAAAGGTCCCGTCAGCGGTTTTTATTGACCAGAATCTACAGAATAGCGTTTTATAGAAGTATAGAAGGATTTACATCATAGGGCCTCCTGCTCGGTGATTCAGAACAATGTAGGAACGAATTTACAGAATAACGTTTTATAGAAGTATAGAAGGATTTATATCATAGGGCCTCCTGCTCGGTGATTCAGAACAATGTAGGAACCTGATTAAGAAACCTTAGGCCTTTATTAGGGTTCCTTATATGAATCCTATTATTTTCGGTGTTATAGGCCCAGGGTTCCTTAATCAGGTTCCTACATTAGGGCTTGATAGTACAGGACGAAAAGGCTCTCAAGTGTGTCGGGGGTCTCTGTTTCTCGCGCCCATAACTGCCAACGGGTCTGGTGCGGTTCATTGGGTCCGATAGGTACTCGGGGTTTTGGTTTAAGACAGGCCGGTTCTGGGCGTGTGGGGATGATGAGGCTGGACGGAATCATGCAGAGGGTCGGGGGTAATGGGGAGAAAGGTGCATTTCCGGTGATAGAGTTGTGGCTCCAACTACCTACTGTTCTAAAGGGTTAAATGCCTAACGGTCAAACCTATTCCTGTATATAGGCCCTATGATCTTGTCTTATTGGCTGTAAACTCAACTTTTCAACTTTTGGGGTTTAAGGTAGTCGATTCTGAAAGTTTCAACTTTTATTCCCTTGGGTGTTGTGTGGGTTGTAGGGTTTGAGGCTTACTAGAGTTCTGGTTTCTATTCAGCCCGAACCCTAAACCCTTGAGGACCAATCCTCAGGGCAATAGAGGTTCAAAAGGTTGCACGTAATATAGGCGCCTAAATACTTCCCTGTACCATTTTGCGGGGCTCCTTGCTGTAAGTATAGTATAATGGGCCCCAAAACCCTATTCTAATTATTAAGGCCCCTATATTAGAGCATGCTGCAACACACTCCGGAACTCGATCCCCATTACCTGTTGGCGGCCGTTGGCGCCAGG
Source organism: Symbiodinium sp. clade A Y106 (assembly GCA_003297005.1). Classification (NCBI taxonomy): domain Eukaryota; class Dinophyceae; order Suessiales; family Symbiodiniaceae; genus Symbiodinium; species Symbiodinium sp. clade A. Next base: position 70,803 of record BGNK01002088.1, read on the forward strand.
GAACTCAAGAAAAAGGTTTCAAAACAGTTCAGGGGTTGGGGCTCAGAGGTTTAAGGGCTTTGGGGGGTTAGGTTTGTGGTTTTAGGTTTAGGGATTTGCGGCGAATCCATAGGGATACTTAGATTATCTTCTTTACTTTACAGGTAGTATTCGGATACACATCATAGCTCTCATTACGGGATTGGGAGTGTCATTAGTCGGGAGTCTGCACTACTCCAGTGCTCATCCCAGGTCTCGCGAGCGACTATGCTGCATGCTCACTGCAGCAGTTGTGCTGCTTTTCCTGATGCTCAGCTATAACTGGCCGTTTGGACAGCTAGTGCTCCAGAAGTGTGCAAACCAGCGTTAGTCACCTTTTCTTATTTGTACGGGTGCAGTCAAGCCGTTGGTTTCAAGTACCTATGACATGAAGATGCTACCTAAACCCGACCTTGAAATACGAAAAAAAGGTTGTTCGAAGTTGTTCGAAGCGTCCGTATGACGGTTATAATCGGGCCTACTTATAATAAGAACCTATAGACCAGACTATGGTTGGTCGAGGTAAACCCTGCACTCTACAATTACAACCCCCACACCTCAGCCCGCTCTTGCACACGAGCGATAGCAAAAAACATGATAATGCAACACCGCACAAAACCTAAACCCTTAACCCTCAACCCCAAAACCAAGTAATTACAGCACGCGCACCCGGCTATCTCAGAGCATCAAGAACTCTCAACCCCAAGGCCTAAACCCCAACCCCTAAAACCCAAAGCCCCAAATCCCTCACCCCCCAACCTAGCCCTTAAAGGAACCCTAAATCCTTATACCCTTGAAGGAACGCTGTAAAGGAACCCTCAAAACCCCAAAGCCCAAAGAAACCGAGGATTGTCTTGCCGCACATGCCGGCGACTGAGGGGCGTCCCAGAGGTCCAAAAAGTTGCCCAGAGACTAGTATAGGGGCTTTCTTAATTAGCAGAGGGTTTCGGTCTCCTTCCTCGTATACCTGTAATCAGGAACCCTAATGAAGAGTATTGGTAATTTCTAGGGCTTCGGGCTCCTCCTAGCATACTTATAATCAGTAAGCCTGATGAAGAGTATTGATAATTTCTTAGGCCCCTATATTAGGGGATTTGGGGTTTGGGTTTTCGGGTTTAGAGATGAGGCTGGCGAAGTTCTGTTTAAGGCTAGGGTTTGGGGTTATACTCGGGTGTTATGCGGGTTTCGAGCCCTAGAAACTAGAAGAAAGCTCGGGCACTACACGAAACCCTCAACCCTTCAATTCTTACGGACACGTGCCGGGCTAAATCTGAAGTGCTTTCCGAGTTAGGGGTCGGGGTTCTACGCTGTCCTTCGAAAAGCTTAATTACTGGCAACCCCAGCAGTGAATTACAGTTTAGGGTTTAGGAGAATTATAAACCGAAAAGGCGCATAAGCCTCGATGCCGAAAGCCAGGAGCAATGAATCCCCAACCCCTACCCAACTAAATCCTGCCACAAATACGAACGAATAAGCTCCCAAGCCGTAAACTAGAATCTAGAACCGAGAACTTAGAAAAACCGCATAGAAACCTTATAGAGCCTCTTAATTGAACCCAGAAAAGGCACATGTCAGAGTTCCGACGCTTCGACCATTTTGCGAAGTCCGGCGCCAACGCGCCTTCGGCCGGGATCCTGGTCATCATTGCTTCCTTGGGTTTAGGGTCCTTAGCTGACGATGCTATACAATTTCTTACAAGCGTTGTACGTTTAGGGTATAGGTTTTGGGTTTCACTTGTAGATTTTGGGGGTTTAAGTTTGCTGTTAAGTCATGTATAAGAGGGCGGGGTTTTGTTTTTTTAGAGGTCTTGGAGACATTAGGGTTCCAATTTGGCGAGACTTCATAATTCTCAGAGGTTTTGGAGTTTACAGTTTGAGGGTTGTTGTAGGCATGCGCGCTTTTTGCCGCCATGGTGGGTCTGCTACTCCACGGCGGTGGGGGCGAGGGGGGCATGCTATTACTAAGTGTTCAAGCCCTTACACTATGCTTCGAATCTTTGTTGACGACATTGACGATGNCTTGTCAACATCCGTGCCATGCCCTCTCCCAACCCCCCCCCCCCCCCCCCACCCCTCGCGCGGGGGTTGGGGGGGGGGGGGGGGAGTTAATTCCTTTCGAAAGTGTGTCGAATCCTATGGTATTTACAGTGTTTTCTACACCTGCAGACTGCTCCTGCATGTTGGTTTTCCGTGCGGACCCTTGCTGGAATGTGTCTATTTGCATAGGTTTTGGCGCGTCAAGAAGCGAGCAACACGGTATTTACGGTGTTATTGCCTGTTTTCAAAAGGCATTTTTTCGGGCAGGTCCAATCCTATGGCTTTTACATCATTATCTACACCTGTTGACTGCTCCTGCGCGTTGTGTTTACTTTTGTTTTTGCGCATCAAGAGCCGAAAAGCATGGTTTTTACGGTGTGTTGGCTGGTTTTCAGAAAGCGATTTTTCCACCAGGTCATTTGAGCTCCGCTACCCTTTTTTCATGTCCCGTGTCGGCATGTTACTTTGACAATGTGGGGTGGGCGGGTGGGGGGGGGTTTATGTGCGGAACAAACACACAGGGTATTGCGCTCCCGGCAGACTTGCATTCAGCATAATTGTATCCTAGTCTGAACCCCCTAAACCCTACACCCAAAACCCCACACCTTAAGCGCTAAACCCCAAACCTGAAACCCGATGCCAGTCCGAAGACTACTCTCAACTCTCCACCCCAAGCCTAGTCTTCAGGACCTAAAGCCCCAAACCCTGCGTTCATGTGCTGCCACGTGCGTCCTTCTGGCTCAGGTTGTTACTTAGTTTTTTGGTATTGCGGGCTTTTCCACACCTTTACTAGTCGAAGGGGGTGACGTAGGTAAAGGTTTAGATCGAGGTCTTTCGGGCGTGGGCCTTGCAGGTTGAGGTTGAGGGCTTGCGCGTCAGACCTTGGGATTTGGGGCTTAAGGGTACACCAGTTGGGGCTAAACCTTTACCGACGTCACCCCCTTAAATAAGGGATTAAAAGCAACTTTTCGCCAGCTTTTGGTTTTACACATTTTCGCACCGTGCTTTCGTCTTCCAGACACACTCTACTGAAAATCGACACTTTTGCCAATGCCACGAAACCCCACGCAGNGCAACTTTTCGCCAGCTTTTGGTTTTACACATTTTCGCACCGTGCTTTCGTCTTCCAGACACACTCTACTGAAAATCGACACTTTTGCCAATGCCACGAAACCCCACGCAGACCGATGATTTCCTGTTTTTTCTATATGGATGTTGTCTTCAACCAGGTCTTGCACCTAACACAAATGTGTAAAATATGCCTCTTAGCCCACGCTTGCCACATTTTTCCATGCATGCCAATGTAGCCACTTTTGATGCAACATCTCGAATTCACTGCGCCTGCCGGTGTTTTCACCACTTCCGCATTCATCCGTGCTCGACATCCTTCCAAAAGCAATCGCTATACCTTCTGCGGCGGCGAAAGGCACGCATGCCTTGTTGTAGGGTTTAAAAATTTAGGTTTCAGGATGACTTAGGGTTCAGACTTAAATCCGGACCTCTAAACCCAAACCCGAATCAAGCCTCACACCGGCACCGGTAGTGCTTGGAGAGGCCGCAAAATGACAAACTTGTTCCATCAGTTTGAAGTTTGAATCTCCGGAAAGGTTACAGTAGAAGCCATAAACTTGAAACATCGTTAGCACTTTCCGGGGCTCACTATAATCCCCTGAACCCTATAAGCCCTAAACCCTAAACCCTACTCCCTAAACCCTACTCCCTAAACCCTACTCCCTAATCCTTAAACCCTAACCCCTAAACCCTCAAGAAAGAAATAAACAGAAATTGCTTCCGTTGAGCGCCCTAAACCGTCAATTTCAAGCCCAACCCAACCCAGAACCAGGTTCCAGTCACAAAAGCCAAATTCGATTCAGTTTCTAGTCGCAAAACCCAACTTGGGAAAATCTGGTTCCAGTCGCAAAACGCCTGCCCCCGCCAGCCCCAACCGAGCCCCCTAAACCGTCACTTTCAAAACACCAACCCAACCCAGCCAAAACCCCACCAACTTCAAAAAAACAGGTTTGCAGTCCCAGCCACAGCCGCAGCCTCCCAGCTCCAGCCAGCCCCAGCCCCAGCTCCCCACCCCCTACCAGCCGCCCAGCCCAGGGACCGCCCAGCCTGCCCAGCCAGCCTGGCCAGCCCAGCCCCAGCCAAGCCCCAGCCCAGCCCCGGCCCACCAAACTCAAAACATGGTTCCAAAAGAAAACTCGTTCAAAACGTTTCGGTCAAAACGTTTTTGGCACCCAAACCCTTAACAATTACTATAAACCCTAATCCGATAAACCTTGAACCCTAAGCCTTACACGAGGTTTCTGATCCCTTCGAGTTCCTAGAGTCATAACTCTGGGTTCTTTTTGTCGGAAGTTCATGGCAGTCTACGGTATTATGCCCCCCAAAGACTCGAATATCCCTCAATTCAGGAATATACTTTAAAGTATAGTAGGATCCCTAATCTGATTTCAGGAAGATTCCTGAATTAAGGGATATTGGAGTCTCTAGGCCGCTTAGGATCCAAAAGCCCTTGAACCGCAAGCCCCACACCCTCAGCCCCGAAAGCCTGAGGTGTTTGTGCACACTTAGGGTTCAGGGATTAGGGTTTAAGGGTTTTAGGAGTGTAGGGTTTAGCACTATTCAGGTTATTTTTGAAGGTTGTTTACTCTATAGATAAAGCCTCCAAAATCGCGTCCAACTACTCAGCCAGGTCTCTAAAGTGGTTTAGGGTTTCGGGTTTAGGGTTTCAGTTTTTTGGCCTTTTAAGGCCCAGGTTTAGCTTCCTTATCATAATCGATCTTCTGGTAATTGCGAAGGGGGTGTGTTTACGGTTCTAGGGGTTTTGTGAATGACTGGCACTTGGGGCCTTACTGTTCCAGATGGTGTGTAATCAGTTTTAGGGCCTGGCATTTAGCGCCATGGTCACGCACAAATCTAGAATGTAGAACTATATGCTTTGGGACTTCTGGTTGAGGATTTGGGTTGGGCAAGAATCGTTGCCCGTTACACGGGAAGGAAAACGCGCCGAAGTGAGCAGCTGCCGGTAGGTCAACAGATTGCATGATAGGATGCATCCCTACAGCTTGCACTCTGCCCTATCCTGCCCCATATACCCAAACCCCCAGCCCACAAACCTGAGCCCGTACCGTCAACTCAAAACCCTAAGCCGAAGGCAAGACATATAGGCATGAAAATCATACGCTCTACAGTTACACTGATTATTTAGGGGTCAATGGCATGAAATCAAGCCGGACGCCCATCAGACTCTTCAGCTGCCGTGCTGTACAGGCAGCGCATGGCTGGAAGGAACAAAGACATTGATTTCGATTGCCTTTGTGCATCTTTGTATGATGTCAAAGGATAATATTCTGTAAGAAACCGAATCTCAGATAATTAGAATCTGCGATACTTTAGGGAAGATTTATTTTCTGTTCTTCTTACGAGCGTTATTGATATACGTTTGATATGATATATATATATATATATATATATATATACATATGAGGTTATACTTAGACGATCAGAATAGAAAGGTATTAGAGATAATATTACAATATTTCATAGAATGATGAATATTACAGATATAGATTGGAGTTTACCAGTTTCAGGAAGTTTTTATTACATAAACATATTACATGTTGAGAAATAACAATCTTTATAGATTTTATTTACTTATCGATATATTAAAAACTATTATTGATTTGAGAGATATTCAATATTAGATTTGTATATAGATAAAAACGCAAAAATCAGTATTTCTTTCTATAGCAAAAAGTAAATGACCGGATAACCCCACATGAGTATGTCTGTTAATGGTGATGAACAGGTGGATGAGCCCTCTAAAGCCTTCCAGAGGAGTGTGCGCGGTGTTGTGTGTGCAGTGCGCGTGTTGTGTGTTGTGTTGCGTATGGAGTTGCTCTACAGGCTAACCCCCAGTCCCGTTTAGAGTCTTCTAGGAGGGGAGTCCCAAACGCGCCGCATCCCTTAGAGCCCTCTAGAATCCTCCCCGAGAGGTGTTTAGAGTCTTCCAAGGGGGCGGGTTGTGTGTTATGTGTTGTATGTGTGTGTTGTGTGTGCGTTGTGTGTGTGTTGTGTGTGTTGTGTGTTTTGTGTGTGTTGTGTGTGTGTTGTGTGTGTGGTGTGTGTTGTGTGTGTTGCGTGTGTTGTGTGTGTTGTGTGTGTGTGTGTTGTGTGTGTTGTGTGTGTTCTGTGTGTTGTGTGTGTTGTGTGCTGTGTGTGTGTGTTGTGTGTGTTGTGTGTGTTATGTGTGCTGTGTGTGTGTGTTGTGTGTGTTGTGTGTGTGTGATGTGTGTTGTGTGTTGTGTGTTGTGTGTGTTGTGTGTGTGTGTTGATTATATAGTGTGGGTCGTCTGTAAGTTATGTGCTACATATTATATGTTGTATTCTGCATGTTTGTGCGGTCCCTAGTGGTATGTGGTGGTATTTACAGTCTTGGGGGGGTGGGGGGGGGTCTTAAATCTAGAGCTCTCTAGATTCCTCTCTCAAACGGGGGGAGGTCTCTTTGGGGTCTTCTGGGGAGGGGAGTTAGGGGTTCCTAAATAAATTCTTCTCTTAGTGATTTTGAGGGTGTTCAAGGAGGAGGTCTCTTTGGGGTCTTCTGGGGAGGGGAGTTAGGGGTTCCTAAATAAATTCTTCTCTTAGTGATTTTGAGGGTGTTCAAGGAGGGGGTCATAAGCGCGCGTGCAAATTTTTAGGGTTCTCTATTTATTTTGGTGAGATATTTAGAGATTTTTTGGGAGGTCTATTATAGAGTCTTCCGAGTGGTGTTTGGAGTCTTCTGGGAGAAAGGGGTGTAAATGTTATTGTGTGAGTATATGATTATATTGAGTGTGTGTGTGCGTCCGAAATTGTATTGTGTAAATTTGTGTGGCATAGTAAAGGTTCATTAATAATATTTAGAATTTTCGGGAGTAAGTCTTATATCTGGAATAATAAGAATTAGTGTGAAGTGGTAATATAAAATTTCAAAATTTCTAGAAGGGGGGGTTGTAGATGATTTTTAAATCTGTATATCGAATTCTATCGAATTTTCTGGAATTAAATTTTAACTATATTTATAATTGGGGGGGAAGACCTAAAATATGGATCGTATTTTATATAATTTTTTTGAATTAATATTGAATAATATTATTTTATCTTCTCTAGGGGGGGTCTCAAATACGCATTCTAATTTATTCAATATAAAATAGCTTTTATAATCTTCATAAAAATTATTGTAATTAATCTGTTATTTCTATTATATTAATAATTAGTATGCTCGGGTCGCATAATTTATTGATATTTTAGTCAAAGTGGAAACCTCTTTCCCCCCCTTCTATCCTGATTTCTAGGCAACCCCCCCGCCCAACTCACGAAGCGTCGGCCACACTGATATGAAAGGCCCTTCGAATTCAAGAGATACTTATTATAAAAGCTAATTCAAATAGTATATCTCCCGTCTCCCCCCCTCACTTATGCACGAAATATCGGCCAACCCGATACGAAAGGAGAGAAGATAGAAGCGAGAAGAGAGTTCTTCTTGTTGGTGGTGGTGGTTGCGATGCTGTTGTTGTTAGAGAAAGAGAGAGAGAGAGAGAGAGAGAGATAGAGAGAGAGCGAGGGAGGGAGAGAGAGAGAAAGAGAGAAACAGAGAGAAAGAGGGAGAGGGAGAAGGAGCAAAGGGAGCATGCAAGGGAGAGAGGAAGAGGGAGGGAGGGAGAGAGAGGGAGGGAGAGAGAGAGGGAGAGGGGAGAAGAGAAGAGAGGATACAGAGCGGATGATTGCGAGGGGGAATATTATGTAACATGTTTAAGATAAATCTTTTAGAATGCACGGGTTGCGGCATAAAGAATTTTCTAAGAGAATGATTTTTAACTTATATGGAATTTAATAAATTTTCTGAGACATAGTATTTAATGATATTTTTAATATCTATAAATTTTGGATTCTTGCTATTTCTGGTTATCGGACTTATTAAAATAGGGGGAATACCGAGATTTACCCGCGGCTTAATATAAATGGCATATTTTATTAATAGAATTTGGAAATAGAAAATTCAAATCTAAATTTTCTATTAGAGATGCCGAAATTGGAGGAAACTCCTTCAAATAAACGAAAATTATCGATTTTGTCGAGGAATATTCCTTGGATTTTCCGTAGTTCTGGTCATCGGAGTTGTTGAAATGGATTATTATTGAGGGGGTTATTGATATTGGTAACAGGTATGTGAGTCACCTCACGGGATGGTGCGATTTCTTTTGCTGGCATGTACTGCAACTCGAGTTTCGGTATTTTACTCACCCGGAATTGAATATATATATATATATATATATATATATTTTTTTTTTTTTTTTTTCGTATCGGTTTTTGCCATATTTTCGAGAAAAATCGGGCTATATTATAATCAAAAATGATGAGGTCTTCATATCATATCGTTTTTTCCTATATTTTCTTGTATACGAGTGCCGCATCCCGCATCGGTTTTTACGATATTTTTGCGAACTCTCGATTTTTTGCGCATGCCAGTTTAGACTTGCATTTAACTTTCAGCTCTGTGCGTGGGTGGCAAGGGATAGGGGAGGTCCTGACGTCTATACGAATACGACTTGTATCTTCTATTTCTTTGATTTCTTCTTATATATGTCTTATTTTTATATCGATTTTTATAAAATTTTTGCCGACTATCGTTTTTTCTGCATATGGCAGCTTCGACTTGCATTTATCCTTCAGCTCTGTGCGGCGGAGGGGGTTGATGACGTCCATGCGATTGCGATTTATATCTTCTATTTCTTTCATTGCATTATTTCTCAAATGTTGCGTTTTTTTTTTTATGAAGCCCTCTTACCGTTTATCATTACTGAATTTTTGAATCGTCAACCATGCAAAAAAAATCGAAATTTTGAAAATTTCCAAATAAAAACTCAAGAAGCCTCCAAAATAATCAAAAATAAGAGACGAAAAATATAGTATTTGCGATATTTTCTCAAAACGTAATCAAAAAGCAAGATAAAAATAATATAAAACAAATCCGAAATATCTCCTTGTTGACGAAAACCACAAAACTCATGATTTTCAAGCTTTTCACCAAAAAACATTTCAAAAATAAACGACACCCCCGCGCGGCGGCAGACGCACGCGCCACCTTATTGATGTTATTGCTATTGTCAATATTGGCTCCGATATTGATATGAACGCACGAAGATCGACATGCCGTTATTCGCCTTTCGCATCGGTGTGGCCGGTGTTTCGTGTATGTGTAGGTTATTCTTGCTATTATTGTTATTATTATTGCTTCCGGTATTGACATAAACGCGCGAAGGCCGACATGCCGTTATTCCAAGCACCTTTCGTATCGGTGTGGCCGGTGTTTCGTGCATGCGTCAGTTGATGCTACTATTGATATTATTAATTATATTGATTTTTATAATTTATCTTGTATTCGAATATCTTTCGCATCGGTGTGGCCGATATTTCGTGCATGTGTGAGGGGTGAGAGGGGAGGGACATGCCATTGTATTTGATTTTTGCAATATATCCTGCACTCGAAGGGCCTTCTCTCTTCTCGTTCCTCGCTTCTCTCTTCTCTCGTCTCTCTTCTGTCTTCTCTCTTCAATTTTCTCTCGTTATTCTATTTTCTCGTCTCTCCTCTCTCCTCTCTCTTCTCTCCTCCCTCCCTCCCTCCATCTCCCTCCCCATCTCCATCTCCATCTCCATCTCCATCTCCATCTCGCTCGCTCGCTCGCTCGCTCGCTCTCGCTCTCGCTCTCTCTCTCTCTCTCTCTAACAACAACACCAACAACAACAGCACCACCACCAGCGCCACCACCAACAAGAGGAAGAAGAACAACAATAACATCAACATCAACATCAACGATAACAACACCTGGTCCCAGCCGATTTATCCTCTTCTCTTCTCTCTCTTCTCTCTCTTCTCTCTCCCTCTCTCCCTCTCTCCCTCTCTCCCTCTCTCCCTCTCTCCCTCTCTTCCTCTCTTCCTCTCTTCCTCTCTTTCTCTCTTCCTCTCTTCCTCTCTTCCTCTCTCTCTCTCCACCACCACTGCCACCACCAAGAAGAAGCAGAACCCCGAGATCCACCCACCTAATGTAAATGGCACATTTTATAAGCAGAAGTTGGCAACAGAAAATCGAGCCTTAAGGGAGACGCCGGAATTGGTGGAGACCCGCAAATCGACGAAAATCGTCGAAATTGCCGGTGAATGCTTCTGTTTCCAGCAGCCATCCTTGAAAAACCTTGCATTTTCCGTGTTTCTGGCAACCGGAGCCGCTGAAATGGAGGGAACCCCGAAACAGAAATTGGAGCCCCGATTTTCCGCTGGAGACGCCGACAATGGTGGAAAGAAACCCCTGCAAATCCACGAAAGTCACTTTGCCGGTGATTCTTTTTCCAGCAGCCATCCTTGACAAACCTTGCATTTTCCGTGTTTCTGGCCATCGGAGCCGTTGAAATGGGGAGGAACCCCGAGATCCACCCGGTGCCTAATGTAAATGGCTCATTTTATAAGCAGAATGTGGTAACTGAAAATCAAGCCCCAATTTTCCGTTGGAGACGCTGGAATTGGCGGAGACCCGTAAATCCACCAAAATCGTCGAATTTGCCGGTGAATTATACTCATTTTTTCAGCAGCCATCCTTGAATAACCTTTGAATTTGATTTTCCGTGTTTCTGGGCATCGGAGTCGTCGGGAACCTCGGGATCCACCCGCGGCCTAATGTCAATGGCACATTTTTTTAGCAGAGTTTGGTAGCAGAGAATCGAACCCCAATTTTCCCGTTGGAGACGCCGAAATAAATTCACGGAAATCATCGAATTTGCCGGTGAATGCGCCGTTTTCCAGCAGCCATCCCTGAAAACCTTAGATTTTCCATGTTTCTGGCCATCGGAGCTGTTGAAATGGGGGGAACCCCGAGATCCACACGCGGCCTAATTCATGTAAATGGAACATTTCAGAAGCAGAATTTGGTAACAGAAATTGGAGCCCCAATTTTGCGCAGGAGACGCCGGTATTGGTGGAACCCCCTGCAAATCCACGAAACTATAAGCAGAATTTGGTAACAGAAATTGGAGCCCCAATTTTCCGCTGGAGACGCCGACATCGGTGGAAACCCCTGCATGCCGGTGAATGTTTCTTTTTCCAGCAGCCATCCTTGAAAACCTTGCATTTTCCGTGTTTCTGGCCACCTGAGCCGTTGAAATGGGTTGTTGATGTTGTTGGCTCCGACGTTGACGTAAACGCGCGAAGACCGACATGCCGTCTGTATTGGTTTTTGCTTTTTACCGCACATCCTGCACTCGAAGTACCTTTCGCATCGGTGTGGCCGATGTTTCGTGCATGCATGAGTTGTTGTTGCTGCTGCTACTGCTGCTGTTGTTTTTGTTGTTGGCTCCGACGTTGGCGTAAACACGCAAAGATCGACATGCCGTCTGTATTGTTTTTTACCGCACATCCTGCACTCGAAGTGTCTTTCGCATCGGTGTGGCTGGGGGGGGGGGTTGGTTGCCTGGAAATCAGGAAAGAGGGGGGGGGGACCCTGGTTTGGCTGGGATATCAAGGAATTACGCGGTTTGGCGCGCGATCGGGGGACACTACTAAGTCACTACTAACGTAGTAGAAACGAAAGACTAGCTACGTTAGCTTTCGTGATTTCACCGCACAGGCATATACAACACAACTTTCGACCATACTCACGCACACACATCACCCAAACTAATCACTTCCCGCTTACATTAAAGCTCCCCCTAATATTAAAACCTCCCGACCCCGAATTTTGCCGTTTCGGGCCCACAATTGAAAGTTAATCAAAAATATTAGGGGGGAGCTAGGATTTTATTAGTTTTAATAGAGGCAAAGACTATAGCAATACTAGTCAGACCGAAGAGACCGGAGCTTTAGGGTTTAAGGGTTTAGGGCTCAGGGCTAAAGCTTTAGGGCTTGGGGCTTTAGGACTTAGGCTTTAGGGCTTAGGGCTCAAGGTTTTATTTGGGACTTAAGGTTTAGGGCTTAGGGTTTTTTGGGGGGCTTTAGGGCTCTCCCTCGCTTCCCTGTCTTTGCTGCATCAATCAATCGCTGACTGGTTGGTTGTCTGTCTGGCTGCCTGAATAAATGGAGGCCTGTACGACTGGCTGGCTATAGACTTATCTGACTATATTGACGAATTGCTGTCAATCCGACTCATACCCGGATGCCCGGAACCCCCCCCTAATATAAAAACCCCGGTCCCGAAATCCAGTTGTTATACTAGGGGGGGCCCTTTAATATTAGGGAGAAACGATTGCAATATCCAACACATTCATATCCCACACAACACACACGCAACACACACAAACACACACACACACAACACACACACACAACACACACACACACAACACACACAACACACACACAACCCACACAACACACACAACTCACTCAACACGCACACACACACAACACACACACACACACACACCCGCAACACACACACACACAACCCACACACACAGACAAAGAACACGCACAACACACACCGCTCTGGAGGGCTCTGAGGGATGCGGCGCGTTTGGGACCCCACGCTTCTGGAAATTTATAAATACCACTAAATGTTAACGGTAGAGGGCTGCACGAGATATTACGCGCGTTTGGATTCTAGAAAGCTCTGCGAGATGCGGCGCGCGTTTGGAATAGCCCCCTAGATGACTGTGACTCTAGAAACCATTACGAGATGCCACACGCGTCTAGGACCCCTTTCTAGACTAAAATACTAAAACTCTCGAAGATTCTACGAGATGGGGCGGGCATTTGCCCCCCACCCCCCACCCTAAAATTTTTTTCAACGCCACTAGAGAATCCCCCCCCCGGAATTTTGAAAAGCACCATTAGGCGACCGCGCAAGTAAACACATCCCCACATACAGCACGCAACTTTCACTATACCACACTAACATACACAACCCAGGTTTAGACACACACACACGCACACACATCACACAACACACGCACACACACAACGCACAACATGCACAACACACACAACCTACACAATGCACGCTACACACACACAGCACACAACGCAACTCACCCATCACCAAAAACACTCAACCTTAAAAGGCAATTCCCTACGATAATATATTTTAGTTTAATTATTTAATGTTCTTAATATCAATCTCATATCTTTCTATGATCTTAGTTTGTAAACATAATCTTAGTTTGTAAATATATAATCAGAATTATATTATGAAATCTGACAAAATATATCTATATATAATTTTTACTAACAAATTTCAAAATCGATCTTAATTCGAGATTTTTATCTACCGAGAGAAAAATCTTTCATAATCTTTATCTATCAAATACCTAGAGAATTTTGTCGATATAATAAAAGAAAAGCAAATCTATATCAAAAATAGATATAGCTATCAATTTATTTTCAATCAGTAATAATATCTAAATATCCTTAATTTTTAATCTCAAAGTATATTTTGATAAAATCGATAAACAGATGCTACCTATTAATCTATCATTTTCTCGATAATCATCATCCCCTAAAATATTGTTAATTGATATGAAACGTAGAAAGATTATAGAATCTCAATTTAGCCGCCACAATACTGATTTTTGCACAACAAGGCAACAACACGATTGAGGTATGTTTCGATAAACGTTGCCCGCTCTCGACGCCCGGAAGTCGTTGCGCTCCGCATCCCAACTAGGGTTTAGGGGTTACCTTAACCCGGAGTAACCTACCTTTTTAAGGAATAATTATATAAAGAAATCATAATAAGGAACCCGAAAAAGGTAGGTTATTCAGGGTTAAGGTAGGGCGTGTTGCGGGCCGCCCGGCAAGTGCCCAGGGCTGCGGGAGCTCGCAGGACTTTGGCGAGGCCCACGCAGTCGGCGGCCAGCGGAACGTGTGACATGGCCTTGATTAAAGCATCCTCACACACGTATAGGAACCGCACTCATTTGCAAATGGTCTGGGAGTCTAATCGTTATAATAAAACATGGAAGGACTACAAGTATGTGAAGGATGCCTTCCGTGACTGGTATTCTCACCCTTTGAATTCGTGCAGTCCTTCCCGTTTAGGTCACCTGGATCTCAGGGTGAAACTGGTGCACCAAGCACGATCCCAGTTTTCGAGGAATCACGACGGGGCACAGCGCACGCGACCACCAACAGCAAACAGTAGAGAGTGACTAGACACACTGACAGGCTCAGCTTCATCAGTGCATACCAGCTTGCTCCGAAATAGCTAAGGTCTATAGAACACATCACGATGCCGGGAACATCCTGCGCAAGTCGCAAGAACTCGCAGTAGCCGTTCCTGAAGTCTCAGGCCAAGCTGAAAAAGCCAAAACGGCCCCTGCTATAGGAAGAACCTGGCCCCAGTACCATATATACATATATGCATATAGATACACGCATATATGCTTTGGTGCATAAATGCACATATGCACATACACACATATACATGTATGCACATATACACAAAAACATACATACATATATACAATTCTACAGAAACACATGTGTGCATGTATACATATACATATAACAGTTATATACCTATGTACATGTAGACATGCAGACATACATACATATACACACTTCTACATCCATGGATTTAGAAATACTAAATTTGCATAGATATGTATATACATGTGTATATATATACACCTTATATACATCTGTACATACCTTTATGTGTACGTATATACATATTTACATATACACATGTATGCCTTTTTGCACATGGACACAATAACATATAAACGCACATACATATCCACTATGCACATATACAATGGGGCGATTATTTTCCTATACTCGGGCTGCCACTCGCTTCCATTGTTGTACTCGGTCGGAAACCTCTCTGCTGTGAAGCCCAGGTGCGCTTGACGGAATTTGATGACCTCCTCCAGGCTGTTGTGCTGAGCCCTGCAAGCGACCTTAGATGTGTTGCTGGGTACGGTTCTTCCAGATTGGGAGATTCAGGGCGGAGGGGAGGGCTGGGCGAAGTAACGCAGGCTCCCTAATTGTTGGAATGAGGTTTTGGGGTATGCTAGTATATTCATATCAGGGCTGTATGCGGGTGCTAATTATTGCGACCCCGATAGTATGCCATGGAAAAGCTAGCGGCTCCTAGTTCTGATGTTACTGCAAGTTGGGCTGCATGAGGTGCACAGCGCGCTTTCTGCAGGTATGGGGGTCAGCACTATGGGTCTAAGCTTGAGGGTTAGGATGGAGACAGGGTGTGTTAGGGCGGTTAGTAAGGGCGACTGCAGGCCCTCCATTCACAAGGACGACACGAAACACCAGATGCAGCCTATGAGCTCAGTAAAATAAACAGAGGGACCGCTGGCCACTTCCCCTGCTTCGGCCTAGGCACGACATGGCCCAGGCCGGGCGCATCGAGGCCAGCGGAGATTCCCCATGGTACTGACCTGCTCTTGGGTTTACCTAATGTGAGCTCGTGATTAGTAAAGGCCCCCTCAATAGAGCTAAACTCGGCCCGGAACTCAATAGTGGAGCAGCCCCCTCAATAGAGCTAAACTCGGCCTGCACGTAATAATAAACTCCCCTCAATAGTCGCAAGTCCCATCCCGGTTTTAGTTTTTTAAGGTTTCGGGAAATAAACACTGCTACTACAAAGTCATGCCCTGGAAGCGGAGAGACAGAGACAGGCAAGATAGAGGAGACACAGAGAAGAGAGAGAGCCAGCCTGTACTACTACTATACTACTGTACTACTACTACTACTACTACCACTACTACTACTACTACTACTACTACTACTACTACTGAGAGCCCCGGCCCCCAAACAACTTAGACCCCGGCCCCCCAAACAACTAAAGATGATCAGGGAGTCCCCCCCCCCTTCCCCCCCCCCACTAATGCGGATTCGGGATGTTCAGGAGGGGGGGGGTTACTAATCAGGAGACCACATTAACCCCTAAACCCTCAAACGACCATCTTTCTCATTCTCCGTTGCTGAGTTCATGAGCCTCCAAGAAATGGCACACTTTCAGCTTTGTACAGGATCGTATTGTACCCAAACGTGTAAAGTGTACCCATTCGGCTACGAGGCGGGTTTTGTGTACGTATTGATCCGAATCCTGCTGCGACATGGCGGGAGTGATTTTGAGGTGTCGAAACTCTCGAAGTGTTACTAGGCGGCTCTTCGTGCTCGTCCGTCTCAACGGTATTTGTGGGGACAACTTCAGGGTGGTGCCTTCAACAAACAAAGTCAAAACCCTTCGATCGGCACAGCCCCCGGCCCCAATTTCAGCGCAAGAACCAGCGCCAAATCACCGCCCAGCCCCTAACAGCGAGCCCAGCCAGTTTCTTTGAAAGAAAAACTCGCTCGCATGCGTCATTTCCAATCCGAGAGTTTTTGTGCTGCATTATCGCAGGAGTAAGGTCCAGAAACACGTCCCGTCAGCAGCATGTTTGCAAAGGTCATAGTGCAAGACTCTGTCGCGGTCAAGTGGAGCAGATTTCGGAACACGGTGTCGGCGCACGGCTCCTCCTGCCCCTTTTCCGCTTGATGCGTTGTCCATACTGCTGCGGTCCAACGACGCTACTGCAATGACGAGACCAGCAGCACTTGCGCGAAACAAACAGGCCGAATCTGTGCGAGGCGACACAGGTGTTGTGTGTTGGTGAAAGCTGAAGACTGCCACCCAGTCAAAACGATTTGATGAAGCCCACCCTAAACCCCTCTTGATCCTTAAACCAAAACCCCTAAACGCTAAACCCATCTAGATCCTAAGCCCTAAACCCCTAAACCCTAAAAGAACAACTTGGCCACGACTTTCGGCGAAACTTTCGGCCTATGTAGTTTCTATGAACCACAAAACCTCCATACCTGTGCCCGGAAAACCATGCATGTTCCTGGCTCCTCACTATGGTTTAGGGCGTTTAGGGTTTAGGGTTTCTTGGGTTTCCTTGTATATGAACCATGAGTATGATGAATCGGGTTAAAAGCACCGATGCCACTGCGATTAGGTTAAAAGAGATTCATCAGCGATCACCCTAAACCCAAAAACCTAAACCCTACACCCATAAACCCTAACCCCCCTAAACCCTAAACCCCAAACCCTAAACCCCCTAAACCCTAAACCCGTAAAACCTGAACCCTAAAATCCAAAAGTTAGGGAGTTTAGGGCTCCGGCTTGAGCGAATACCGACCCCCCAATATCCTGATTTCTGGCGATTCTCGATGTCTTTAGGGTTTAGGGTTTAGGGGTTTAGGGTTTAGGGGTCTTCTTGCACGTGCCAAAGAGCCTAAAGTCTAAACCCGAGACAAGCCTAAACGTGTCTCCACCCTATATCCTACCTAGAGTCTCCATTGTAGTTCCTTTTTGGGGTTACCTTATAGGATCCTAATTATATATTTGGTTAAACAAAAAAAGGAACTACAATGGAGACTATAGGTAAACTCTAAGCCCTCCCAAAGACCTTTGACCTGAAGCCTGCATGAAGGCTTCGAATTGGGGTTTCCCCAGGACTCTCTCAGTTTAGGGTTAAGGTTAAGGGGTCTAGAAAGGCATGCTTGGGCTCATTCAAGGACTGAACCAAAAGCTTCACAGCAGGTTCCAAACAGAAGTCGAGCTGCTGGGACCACCCCACAAAGCAAAGGCAGCCTGAGGAGGGAGATATACGAAGATGGGAGCAGTATAGAGGCCCGAAGAATTGCTACAAGTCATTCCCTTGTTGTCCCCTGTACAAAATTGAAACAAAAAAAAACTGTTCGAATCAATCGAGCCCCTCTGTTGTGTTTAGGTTTACTGGGTCTTGCAGACTTCCGCCCTGATTGTCTGTGGGGACAGCAGCTTCCAATTGTATCCAGGCGTAACGTGGAGGGTGTGGGGTTTGGGGCTTGTTAAGCCTCTAAATCCTAAACTCTAGACTCCTAAAACTCCTAAACCCTTGCATTTGCTGGATCCTGGGGGCTCAAGCCTGCTCATTCGAGGTAGCGTGCTTCTGGCTTGCCGAGGAGGGTGGGGGGGTGGGAAGGGCTGATGTGTGGACGCGCCGTCGCCATACCCTAAATCTTGAAAAGCTTCAAGCTGCAACGGGGCCCTGGACAGATGCAATATTGGGGGTGTCACCAACAGACATTCTTTTGCTGGATTATCAAAAAGGCCTCCTAGCAGTTGTACAAGGACTTACGTTTTCTTTGTGGGTTTGTCAATGTTTCAAGCATGGGGCATACGCACAACCTCTAGCAACCGTGTAGTGCAGGGTCCTATTACTGTGCACTTAAGTATTCATTATGATGTATTCATTATGCGCGCATGAGTATGTGTATAATAGACAGGTGACTATGTTCTACATATTCATACATATATATATATAAATGCACACACAACTATATCTATACCTACCTGCATACACAGTTAAAAGCATACAAACATACATGCATACATGCAAACATACATACATACATGCATGCATGCCTGCCTGCCTGCCTGCCTGCCTGCATGCATGCATGCATGCATGCATACATATTTACATGTGTATATATACTTAACTAGATAACTATAATCATATTAATGTATGTTTGTATAGATGCATTCATGTATGTATGTATGTAAGATAGACAGGTATGCACATTCACATATACATGTAAATGTAAACACAAACAAACAGATAACCAAACAAGTAAACAACCAAATAACCAAGTACATAGCTGAAAAACTATAGAACATATAACTGGGCACAAATACATACATACATACATACATACATGCAATGGTTACTTACATTTCATTACACTACATGCATTACATACATTACATTGCACACAATCATACATACATGCATACATACATACATACATACACACACACATACATACGTTGCTTAATTGCATACATTACATACCTTGCATACAGTGCATACATTACATACATTACAAACATTATGTACATTGAACACATTCATACATACATACATACATGCATGCATGCATGCATGCATGCACCCATACATACACACATACGCACACACTTACGCACACACTTACGCAAACACACACACACACATACACGCGCACACACACACACATACATACATACATACATACATACATGTACATACACACACAAACACACACACGCACACACACTAACACACACACACAGACAGACACACACAAAAAGAAACAAACACACACACACACACCCACACACACACACACACCCACACACACACACACACACACNNACACACACACACACACACACACACACACACACACACACACACACACACACACACACAGAGACACGAGAACAGCCCGCAGCTCCAAGCCTGCACACCTCCGCGTGCGGCGCCCTAAACCCCCCTAAACTCTATAGTACCCCCTAAACCCTGAATTCTAGTACCCTTATGGACCCCTTAATGAACCCCTTAAAGGACCCTTACAGAACCCCTAAAGCCCTGCCACCCAGCGGCAAGATCCCAGGCCGAGCCAAGCGCCAAATCCGCTCGCCATCGCAGCGAGGCTCGTTGGGTTCCTTCGGGTTTTACCCCAAGGGTCCAAAGGACCTAAACCGTCTAAACCCTAAAATCCCAAAAGCCCAAAACCCCAAATCCTAAACCTAGAGTCTCCATTGTAGTTCCTTTTGGGGGTTACCTTATAGGATCCTAATTATATATTTGGTTAAACAAAAAAAGGAACTACAATGGAGACTATAGGTAGGGCATTAGCATTTTAGGGGTTTAGGGGTCTACGGGTTTAGGGGTATTTAGAGTTTAGGGTTTTAGGGCTTTAGGGGTTTAGGGCTTTGGGGGTTTAGGGCTTTAGGGTCTTAGGGCTTTAGAATTTGAGGGCTTTAGGGTTTTAGGGCTTTAAGGTTTAGGGGTTTAGGGTTTAGGGGTTTAGGGGTATTTTGGGGTTTAGGGTTTTAGCGCTTTAGGGGTTTAAGGGCTTTAGGGCTTCACAGCTTTAGAGTTTTACGGCTTTAGGGTTTTTAGGGTTTAGGGTTTGGGGTTTAGGGGTTTAGGGGTATTTAGGGTTTAGGGTTTTAGGGCTGTAGGGGTTTAGGGCTTTAGGGCTTTAGGGTTTTAGGGTGCTTTAGGGTTTCAGGGCTTTAGAGTTTGAGGGCTTTAGGGTTTTAGGGTTTTAGAGTTTCAGGGCTTTAGGGTATTATGTAGGGCTTTAGGGTTTTAGGGCTTTAGGGCTTTTGGGTTTTAGGCCTTTAGGGTTTTAGGGCTTTAGGGCTTCAGGTTTAGGGTTTGGGGGTTTAGGGGTATTTAGGGTTCAGGGGTTTAATTTGGGCTTTAGGGTTTTAGGGCTTTCTGGCTTCAGGGCTTTAGGGTTTAGGGGTTTAGGGCTTGGGGGTTTAGGGGTATTTAGGGTTCAGGGGTTTAATTTGGGATTTTGGGCTTTAGGGTTTTAGGGTTTATAGAAATTGTTAAGGGCTTGGGTGCCAATAAGTCTTGACCGAAAGTTTTCACCGAAAGCGTTGACCGAAAGCTCCCACCGAAAGTTTGGACCGAAAGTGTTCACCCATAAGGGCTACGAAGATTTTTATTACTGTCAGAATGATTATTGTTACCATCATTACTGCTTTTATGAGGTTTCTGCAAGCTTACTGCAAGATTATGAATTACAACCTTGCAGTAAGATTGCAGTAGCCTCATGGTATTTTCTTGTGCTAGCCTTGCAGTAACTCTAAAGCTCGAGGAGCCAGTAACCCGTGCCGAACACCAGCACGAAGACCAGGGGGATCAGAAGGCACCAGAAGCCGGCGCCAACGTGGCAAATGTCCACCTGGCTCATACTTGGGATTGCCATGGTGGCGTTCAGGGGTCACTTTCCTGGCCGGCAGCTAAGTAAGCCCCAAATCGATCGACAGAATCTCCTTCTTACAGCCATTCACAAGGTTCCTAGCCCCTGTGCGATTGAAGGTTTAGACTTTAGGATTTAACATCGACCGCGCGGTGTTCCGCGCAATGCCTTCAAATACATGCTTTTAGTGCCTTAGCGCCCGGTTTGTGAGAGGCGCTCTCTCAATAGCTCCAGGCTGGTTGCGGCCTAAATTTAGGGTTTAGGGGTTTGGGTTTCCGGGTTTCGGGGTTCAGGGTTTAGGGTTCAGCAGCTCCGAATGGAGCAATGCTATAGTAAAGTTGTATTAGAGGGTTCTGATGCAACACCCACCCACGCAAAGACTCCCATAACGTTCCGAAACAAAAAGTTCTCCACCACGCACGATTCATAGTTTCACATTTTTACTCCAGACGAACACCGCTTTGATTCTTACACAACAGAAAAAATTACCAGCTTCATGTAAACCCTAACCGCCAGAACGATTAGCCCAAATTAAGCCCTAAACCTTCAAGGCCAGCCCAGACTAAGCCCTATCACCCCAAAGACCAGCCTAGACTAAGCTCTAGAAAGGCCAACCCACATCCACTAAGCAACCTGAAGACCAGCCCAGACTCAACCTTAACACCTAAAGGCCTAAAGGCTAGAAACCCCGCAAAACCCGGAAATTGCCTCCACAAATGTAGCAAGGTCGGGTCCGGCAGAACCCGAAAATTGCCTTAACCCAAACATGCGGCAAGGTCGCGCCAGGCAGAACCCGGAAATTGCCTTAAACCGCAAATGTCGCAAGGTCAGGACCGGCAGAACCCGAAATTGCCTTAAACCGCAAATGTGGCAAGTCGGGTCCGGCAGAACACCGAAAACTGCCTTAAACTACAAATGTGGCAAGGTCGGGTCCGGCAGAACCCGAAAATTGCCTTAAACCGCAAATGTGGCAAGATCGGGTCTGGCAGAACACCGAAAACTGCCTTAAACTACAAATGTGGCAAGGTCGGGTCCGGCAGAACCCGAAAATTCCCTTAAACCGCTAATGTGGCAAGGTCGGGTGCGGCAGAACCCAAACGGTGCCTTAAACCACAAATGCGGCAAGGTCGGGTCCGGGAGAACCTAAAAAAAAATTTGCTTTAAAGCGCAAATGTGCCAAGGTCGGGTCCAAGAATTGCCTTAAACCGCAAATGTGGCAGGGTCGGGTCCGGCAGAACCCGAAATTTGCCTTAAACCGCAAATGCGGCAAGGTCGGGTCAAAAATTGCCTTAAAACGCAAATGTATTAAGGTTGAAATACACATAGGTAAAAGAGAGGTTTAGGGTAAACCCTAAACCCTAAAGCCCATCCGCATAGGAGTTGTTCTGAGGTGGAGCCTTGTAAACGGAAGGTTGGAATGCAGATGCTGCAACAAACCCTGCGGCTCACTAAAGCCCCAAAAGTAGGTATCGGCTATACCCTGAAACCGTAAACAGCCCCTCGACCCTATCTACATTCACAGACAAGAAGCACCAGGGAAACTGACGACAAACACCTCTTGAGTTGCAATCGAGGTTGACTGCAGGGTTCTCATTCTATACGAATAGGAATCCCCTAAACCCTAAACCCCTAAACCCTAAACCCTAATCCAGGACCCCCCGCCCCCACATACGAACCTGGACCTCCAGTTGCCGTAAGAATGGATTCCAGGGATACCTAATTTTTATATGGTTACTGTCGAATCCGAGCATTTCGGTAACTGGAACCCTTGGGCTAAACTAAACCCTAAACCCTGAAACCCAAACCCTAAAACCCTCAACCCTAAACCCCTAAATCTAAGCCATTTACAGGTGGATAGTTATTAGGTGGGTAGTTTCCCATAAGCCTCCCATACCACTCCTATAAGGTAAAGGGGGTCTTATGGGAGTACTATGGAAGAAGAACTACCCACCTGTAAGGGGCTTCTACTAAACCTTAAACCATATCTCCAGGCAGTCGCTCCTCTCTTCGCTCGCCGGGCCGGACTTGCTGGCTGAAGTGGGCGTGAAAAATCAGCCTTGGTTTAGGGTTTAGGGATTTAGGGTTAAGGGTGTGGGACTTAGGGGTCAGAACTTAGAGTTTAGGGAACACCACGGCAAGACCTGATAAAACTAGGTGTTGGGCCCATATTATGCTCGAATGATACAGGGACTATAAGGGAAGACTACGTTGGCTAATCCAAGCCCTGAACAATACCTGAGAACATCTATAAACTGAGCCCTCAACCCTAAATTAAGCCGCAAAAACCCTAAGCCCTAAACCAATCCCGAAACTACACCCTGACCCTTAAACCCTAAACTAAACCCTAAACCCTGGACTAAGCCCCAAGCCCTCAACCCATAACTAAACGATTGCCAGCCATGGCACATGTGGAACCAAGACGCCGCAAAAACTACCACGGAGGTGATCCAGAGCGCTTCTGCAAAAGTGGCTGGAGTTGGTGATTTAGGGTTTATAGGCTTTATAGGCTTCCCAGAGACTCCATATCCCTTAATTAAGGAATACTCGTTAAATTATAGTCGGACTCCTAATATGATTTAAAGTATATCCCTTAATTCAGGGATATTGGAGTCTCTCCTAAACCCTTTTCCCTCTAGATCCCTTATAGGAACCCTTAAAGGGGCCCCTATAAATCCCTTTAAAGGGATATTGGACTCTCTAGCTTCGCTTTTTTCAAGGTGCAGTGGGACTTTTTCTCGCATGCCCGGCTTGGGCTTGCACTAGCCAAAAGAGTCCATATACACTACTACTATGGAAATAGGTCCCCAAAACCACAATGGGGATAGTCTTTTGGGGCATACTGCCATAATCGTAGTATATATGGGTGGTTGTCAAAACTATGGTCCCGTTTTGGGCCCCTATTATAATACGGCACCTACTATTTTTGGTACCCAAAAAGGGACCATAATTTTGACAACCACCCGTATGGACCCTCTGGGTAGCATCTTTATCAAAAAGCCGGACGTTGTTTTCAACGTCGCCATCCCCAAGCGCGTCCTTCCTCTCCTCACTTCTAGAGTTTGAGGGTTTTAGGGTTTAAGGCTTAGGGTTTAGGGGATTAGGGTTTAGGGTTTAAGGTTTTAGGGTCTAGGGTTTAAGGCTTATTTTTCGGATTTTATGGCTTTAGGGGTTTAGGGTTTTTCACAACTGGGGTCCTTTCAGACATCCCATCATCGATAACAATAACTCACTGGCCCAAAACCAGAGGAAATAAAAGTTGAAACTTTCAGAATCGACCTTATGAGAACCCCAAAAGTTGAAAAGTTGAGTTTACAGCCAATAAAATCACAATCACATTCGAGTCAGAATGATTTATAGGCTTATAGGGTTTAGGGTTTCGGGGCTTAACTTATAAGGGTTTAGGGTTTAAGGACTAGGGTATAGGATTTAGCCGCCCGTCCCCAAAACTCTTAACCCTACACTCTTAACCCTGCACTCTGAGACGCAGACGCCCCAAACTCTAAGCGTCCCTAAACCCGAAGACCCCAAAAGGAATCTCTGGACCTGCAGACACCCACCCTGGTACCCACATCAAACTTGCGTGAAGCAGCTTCAAACGTTTGACACGGGATGGAATTAAAAGTTCAGGGGTGCAATAAGAAGCCACAAAACTTAAATAGTCTGGGGTATTTAGGATTTTAGGGATGAGTCTTGGGGCTTTAAGGTTTGGGATTTGGGGTGTGTGAGCGAGGCTCCTTCCATGCCGCTCTCGCCGACAGCCTGCAGCCGCCGGTAAGCTTCCAGGCAGTAGAGCAACGTGGAGGCCAAATCCAACAACCTCGAACTGAAACTGGAAGGTGTCACATACGATTAGGGTTGTTGAATTCAGGTTCCCGATCTAGAGTTAGGACGCCAGACTTCGCGAGAGGCTTTCCACCTTGCAGACAGCGTACACACAAGTCGCTTCACAAGCATGCTGCACCCGTTTTCCTATTGATCAGCTTTACTAAGGTCCCCTAAAAAGAAATGGAGACAGACTAGTGCCCTTAAACAGAACCCTGTACTGTACAGGAAACCCCCGAGAAGAATGAGCTCAGGAAGTGTAGAATACAGGGAGCCCTTTAAAGCAACCCCCAAGAGGGTTCTACTGCAGAACCCTCAAAACAAGCCCATTCGACCCGCAAAAAAAAACTGTGCCGCCTTGGGTTCTGTATCATATGAACCATGTGATAGACAAAGAGCATAATTACAACGCCGTAAGGGAACCTTTTAAGGGGACGCCCTCAATTAACCCGTAAAGGGGTGCTACTTGCACCCTTAAAGCATCTCTCGATAGAGACACAACAGCACATTTAAAGCAGATACCATAAACTTGGCATATCCTATTCGTCTCTCTTTCAGTAAAGAAGCCATACCTTAACCTACCAAAACCTATTTTCTAGTTTCTTACTATACACCTTCATATGGAATTTATAAGGACCCTACAACAAAGGGTAGGTTCGGGTGGGTTAAGGTAGAAGTAAGGATATCACAAGAAGTTTATCAAGCAGACCAGAGGTGTTCTATGGCGGACTCTTTTTGGAAAACCTAAATCCGAAACCCTATAACCCTCAACCCTAAACTCAAAACTACCCTAAACCCTGAACCCAAACCCTAAACCCTGAATCAAAAGGAACTCTAGAGCAAGAGAGCCCTAAATTCCAAACCCTAAACCCGAACCCTAAACACTACCTGGAGGTTCACGGGTAGTTATAAGTGGAGTTATAAGTCCCTTAATATGGGTTATAACTATAGTTACGCAAATTTATAAGCCCACTTATAACTACCCATGAACCTCCAAGTACTTGCCTAGACCCCGCAACTACCCTCTATTATTCCCCAAACACCCACAATTAAGGACCACAAGGGCTCTACTAAAGGGCCCTGTGGGGGGGGGGGGTTCTGGCGGACCCCAACAGTATATAGAATAATACCTGTAGTCTCCATTGGTGTTCCTTTTTGGGGTTACCCTATAGGATATTTATTATATATCTGGTTAAACCAAAAAAAGGAACTACAATGGAGACTATAGGCAGCCCTTTAGAGGTGTTGGGCCATAATTTTGCCGACTTTAGGGGATTTAGGTAAATCTCAAATCCCAAACCCTTACTTCTGACCCTAAACCTAAACCAAATAGTCCTAAACCACCTAATTCTAAACCCGAAGCCGTAGATTCCTAAACCATATGCTCCTAAACCTAAACCAAATGTTCCTAAACCATCTAATCTACACCTGAAAAACTCCAGAAACCCCCTTCATACAGCCTGCAAGCTCACTCCTAACCCTAAACGATAAATCCTAAACCATCTAAACCCGAAAAATTGAGGATCCCGTTTATACAGCCTGGAAGCTCGAGGCTGCGATCCATGAAACACCAAAGCCTGGGCTTGGAAGGATCCGTTGGGGCCTTAATAATAAGAGTAGGGTTCCCTTTAAAGGGTTCCTTAAAAGGGGTCTGTAAGGGATACTACAAGGTATAGTATAGGGGCCTTAAGAATTAGAATACGGTTTTGGCATATATTTTACTGTACTTAGAATAAGAAACCCCCACAATGATACTGGTCATTGTTTAGGCCCCTATATTCACCGTGCAGATAAAATAAAAGTTCCATGATGGTTCCTTTAGGGAACAGGCTCTTGTCTCATAATGGCTTTTTTAAGGAACAGGTCCCCCTAACCCTGAACCCTAAAGCCTAAACCCTAAACCCTAAAAAGTCTTAAAGTATGGCACTCCGCAACCCAGAAGCCGCAAGCAGCGCTCCGGGAGGCACCCGAGGAGGCCGGGGCTGCTCAAAAAGCAGCCCATGGCTTCTGGCTTTAGGAGTTGACCCTAAGGCTCCTAATAGGGTCTTGGGCTTTCTGGGGGAGGGTTCCGGCTTTGGGGGCTAGGGTTCGGGATCTCACTACAAGGGTCCAGGAGCCTTAGGGTAGGATCCAGTGAGTCTGGGGTCAACTTCCTTTGGGAATTTAGTTTTTGCTGGAGGGCTTTGGGGATAAGGTTTTAGATAGATATATAGGAGCCGTATTAATTAGAAGGTTCTATGGAGTTTTACAGGGTCAGATAACCCTAAACCCTCAACCCTAAACCCTAAAAGCTTTACAGGGACCGTAGAGCATAACTGAGAAGCCTCGTGTTGGGCGGCTCGAGCCCGGCAAGCCTTCGGTGAAAATTCAACTTGTAGTGTTGCGATTTTAGGGGGTGAGCCCTACCTGAACCTATCAAAACCTACTTTTTTGTAGGGTCCCTATAAATTCCATACTAGGGTTTATAATAAGAACCTACAAAAAAGTAGGGTTTGGTAGCTTTGCGAAACCATTGAAGTACAGGATGATGGGATTCGGGATTTAGGCGCGTTACAGTTGGAGGACCAGGGTCTCTTGGGCTGTAGACGGGTTTGGGGTTTGGGGGTTTAGGGTTTGGGCAGGCTTAGTAGCTGGGATGTTGAGCCACAAGTTGGGTGTTGAAGTGTATGCTTTAGGGGGAATATAAACATATGGAGACATGAACAGCTAGCAGCAGTATTTATGAGGGTCGCTCTAATTTAGTTGCCCCCTAAGCTAATTTCAAACTATTAATGCCCCTACACTTCGTCCTTTCATCCGTCTCGTGCGCACCTCGGACAACATTCTCTCCTCCGGGTTCTTCATGGCAGACTGACTTGCTACGTGCCATGAGATCATCATAAACTCATAGCTCATTTTTCGTTCGATTCGAAACATACGTGTCCAGGATATCTGTCTCATAAACATTCGGAAAGCATTTTTCGATTCGCAGATAGCTTCGCGCGATGCTGCCCTGAAGTGACTACTTGGAGGATCAAGGTACTATAGATACATGACGTTACGTATACCAAGAGTTGCGATACTTGTAACCTTACTCACTGCATCAAATCCCTCAAGTCGTACAGCACCCCTCTGGAAACCCTAAAGACCTATAAAGAAACCTATACAAAAAAGCCTATAACCTTACTTACTATGTCCCCGGGGCCTCCAAGCAGGTATTCTCTGGGAAACAGGCTTCCGGCACTCGAAGCTTTAAGCCTCGAGCACCACTTACCCTAAACGAAAACTGCCGGAATCCGGAAGTCGAACAACGAGGTTGCAAAACTTCCGCAACCCGTGTCTTAGTCTTAAGTGAAAAGATTCTGAGTTTGGGGTTTGGGCTGGATCATGGGATGCAGTAGCGAGTGTCGCGAAGAAGGCAACTGTCGCCACAATTAGGTATAACTTAAGTTTTAGGGCAGGTACCTATAACCTGACCTACAAGCAAAGTAAAGCCTTTACCTTAAACCCCTAACAAAGGGCCCCTGTCAGGATCCGACCCGCAGAAGCTGGTGGTCCAAGCAGCTCACCAGCTCCGATGCACACTTGATCTGCTCCCCGTCCTCCAGGGAGGCATCCCTAATTTTTTCCTCGGGGGGCGTAGGGTTTCGGGTTTGGATTTAGTGTTTAGAGTTTAAGGTTCCTTAATGACTGCTTGAAGGAGTGCTATGGCTTCATGTAGTTTTAATGGGGCTTCTTGGACTATTTGGTCTCATACGCGATTGATCTTTTTGAACTATAAATAGGGCCCAGAGACTGCAACATCCCTTAATCAGGGAATACTCCCTAAATCATACTAGGGATCCTCTATAATTCAATCAAGGTATATTCCTTAACCTACTTGTCTGTATCATGGGGAACCAAAGGTTAACCTTGTTCATAATATAAGGATTATATAGGGATTATACTACCCCAAAAGGTTAAAGGTTACCTGCTCTACTACCCCAGAGGGTCCCACATACACTACCATTATGGAATTAGGTCCCCAAAACCAAAATAGGGATGGTTTTTTTGGTGCCTAATTCCATAGGTAGTGTATATGGACCCTCTGGGTACTAATTGAGGGCTATTGGAGTCTCTGGGGGCCTCAGGCGTTCGATAGCAGCTCTGGGTTTGCGAATGCAGCGGGAACCTTGTCCAGGGACTTGGAGGTTCTAGTTGCTGAGTTCATAAGCCCCCAAAAGTATGCACTTTCAGTTTTAGAGTGGGTAATATTATCCCAAAAAGTGTAAAGTGTATCCACTCAGCTACTAAGATTATAAGTGGAGTTATAAGTCCCTGAATATGGGTTATAACTATAGTTACGCTAATTATAAGCCCACGTACGACTACCCATGAACCTCCAAGCATGGTCAGAATCCAACCCTAAAACCTTAGACCCTAAAACCTGAATATGAAGGTCCTCTCCTTGAGACTCAAGGGTTCAGGTCTAGGATTTAATGGGGTTCAGGGTTTAGGGTTAGGTTTTAGGGCTCTAGGTCTCAGTGGGTTTAGGTTTTAGGGCCCATGGCTTTAGGGTTAGGTTTAGGGTTTGACAGGGTCTGTGGTGCTTTCTAAGCAATGGATTCTTGCCACAGGAACCAGGATATGCAGTTCAGTGTATTTTGGCTACATCACCCAGAGGTCCATAAATACTACTATAATGACACATCCCCATTATGGTTTGTGGGACCTATTTCCGAAATGGCAGTGTATATGGACCCTTTTGGTAACAAGATCCCTGAACATGCCGCCCTTGATCCGGAACTGTGCAGCCTGTGCTCGAGAATGTGGTTTAGGAAAGTTTAGGGTTTAGGGTTTAGGGTGGCGCTTGGGCAAGGTTTGTGGACACGGGGCCCTGGGTTACAGCAGTACTTTAATATTACGAACCCCAGATGCAACTTCGGCTTTTGGTGAAGCCTTGCTTGTGTGTTGCGTCTTCGGGCAGCTTTTTAGTGCAAGCTTTAAACGTGAACCCCATAATTCGAACCCTACTAATTACATTGATGACTGCAGCGGCCAGAAGTAAACTCGGCGAAGCTCATGATTTCAAGCAAGGCTTTGAAGGATAATCATGGCGAGAAGCACTAATTGAGGGGATTGTTCGGCTTGGGTTGAGGGCTTAAGAAATCAAAAACAAGGCTCGGGTTAGCGGGTTCGCCCTAGAATGGCCCAAAGCCCCTACACCCAAACCCTTAAACCCTACACCACCCTAAACCCTAAACCCCTAAATCCTAAACGCTATAACCCTAAACCCCTAAACCCTAACCCCTAAACCCTAAACCCCTAAATCCTAAACGCTATAACCCTAAACCCCTAAACCCGGACCCCAAGCCCAATCCCCTCTAAACCCAGTCCATGACGATGCTGACGTGCAGGTCAGCACCATGTGAGTTCGCCAAGAAGAAGAGGCGGTTTCCACAATTCAGACTGCCATGGGCATAGACCTGATACATGGGAGGCTGAACATTTAAGGCTTATGGTGGAGGGCTCGGGGTGCAAGGTTTAGGGGAAAAAAATCTGTTTGGGCGGGTTTTCGGGGAGGATTGTTAGGGCTCTATTGCATGTGGGCCTAGGGTATAAGGCTTGGGGGATTGAGGCTTTTTGGGGGGTCAAAGAAGGTTGGCAGTTGTGGGGTTAAGCTCTCCTTAGCATCGCCCCGAGCTAAAAGATCCATTCACTTCACTGCAGGCTGAACTTTTCTTCCACGACCGGGCTAAACAAAAAAATCGAACCTCCTAAGATAGACCAAACATATGAGGCCAACAAGAATAAAGCTCTCCCATAGGCTATGGCACAAGCCCAAAAGTTAGAAACCCAATAGCCTCAATCCTTAAGAGTAATGTATAGGGAATCCCAGCACTATCTGTCCCTAACCAGGTTTCCAAGTTTTTGGGTTCACTATAAGGCTGCAAGATAGCCGAAGACTGGGGCCAAGCTTGTAGGTCGAAGCCCCCAAACCTACCAATACAGTTTAAGGACCCTAAGCCCTAAACCCCTAAACCCCTAAACCCTAAGCCCTAAACCCCTAAACCCCTAAACCCCTAAACCGCTAAACCCTAAGCCCCCTAAACCCTAAACCCAAACCCATCGGAGCACAGCGACTCAAAACAAGCTGTATCCGAAACCCCGAACCCTTAGCACCCAAAACCCCAAACACTCCAAGCCCCAAACTCTCTAAACCCTAAAAAACCCGAAACCCCCCAAAACCCCTTCTGCTCTAAGCCCTAAACACCCTAAACACCAAACTTGCCTTAACCTTAACACCCGAACTTGCCTTGACCTCCTTCTCCAGCTTGGTGAGAGGGCACCTGTCTCGGATGCCAAGTTTAGGGTTCTGGGTGTAGCGGGGTTCTATCATAGCTTTAGGGTTTAGGGTTTAGAAGGAAGACTAGGGGGGGTGGTGGTTCTATAATAAGAGAGTTTTTGGGTTTTTAGGCTTTAGGGTTTACAGTTGTTCGGTATTAGTGTTTAGGGTTTCAAGTAGGGTCTACATTAAGGACGCACGGTTCGGGGACTGTGGTTTACCGTGGCTTCGATTAGTGACTAGCTTACTTAGAGTATACCCTAGACCTAAGGGTCACAGCCTTTTGTGCGATTCGGGGCTTGCTTTTTGCACGGGTTGAGCACCGGGTGTAGGATGTAGCAAGGTGGGAAAGCTCGTCTTTCGGGTTCCTTGTTTTAGATATAACCTGAATATACAACAAAATCCTATTCCTCTTCTGCTTGTTAAGCCTACACCAAACCGTGATTACACTAGTGCTTCAGGGTTGAATTGCTAAGGGTTAATGAGTTTAGTGGTTTAGGGCATTTAGGGGCCTCTGCCACTGACACCAGATCGATGGCTGCGTCCGGGTCTCCAAAAAAGTACTGCTCCAGCACGCTGTTTGCGGAACCTTGCAGTGAACCCTCATGTCCTGAGCACAAAAAACTTAAGCTCCAAAGGCCATTGCGACCATGGGCAGACATAAGGGACCAAATAATCGAGATGACAGCACAAAGACACCATAAGAACAAGTGGGATAGCCACCTTTTAAAACGGAGTTCTAATAGACTTCGGCTGCAAAGGTTTAGGGTTTAGGGAGGGGTTTAGGGTTCAGGGTTGATTCTAATAACCCATCATAAAGATTATGTCAGTGAGCCGAAGCCTCAAGAATTCCCTTGAACGAGTGCCTAAGCGTGCTTGAGAAAAGCTCGCTGGGCACAAGCAGAAACAAACTCCGAAAGCAGAACCCCTCCGCCCTTAAATCCAAATCCGTCTCGGAAGCCCTAAACCCTACACCCTAAACCCTCGCTTCTACCTGTGCCCCAAACACCTACCTTTCTAGTGCTTCTCTTATCTGCACATTTCATACCCTAACCCCTCAATTTTGAACCCTGAACCCGAAACCCTAAACCCGGAACCCGTATAAACCCTAAACCCTGAACCCCTAAACCCCAAACCCGAACCCCAAAACCCCTTACCCGGCCTATACTTGCCACCAAACACGCAGCCATTCACGTTCGAGAAAGCAAAGTGGACCAACCTGAGGCAAGCCGACTTCTGGAGGTTCAGGCTTTAGTTTTTTTTTTTGTGTTCTTTTTCTTTTGTTTAGCGTTGGGGGTTGGGGGTTTAGGGTTTTAGGGTTAAGGTTTGGGGTTTTGGGCTCAGGATGGTGGAAGGGGACATCTTGAATCAATAAACCCTAAACCCCAAACCCCTAAACCCTAAACCCTAAACCCCTAAACCCTAAAGCCTACCCTGTAAACTTGGAAGATTCTGGAGGATCAGGAGTCAGAGGTTGCAGCCATGAGCCCCTAGTATGAGCCCTTATCCCTGGGATCCTGATATACCTACTACCCAGACCCCCTGGAGGATCCAAAAAGTAGATCCCTTAATGGGGGTTCCTATAAAGTACCCTTAATAGTATAGGGCCCCAAATTAGGGGATCTACTTTCTAGATCCTCCCGGGGGTCTGGGTATATACCCCATATAGACTCTTAAGGGTCCCTAGAATGCCTAAGGGTCCATATTAGGTGCCCATACCTTGGAAGGAGACCCAGTAAGTAAGGCTATTAGTCGCTTAACTGGGGCTATGAGTTGCAACTTAGATGCCTTACGTTTTAGCCGTGGCTATCAAGTCCACTATCCTTCGAGTAGGGCCACATAGCAAGTTTTACGCCGGTTTCGAGTGGTCGTTAGAGTCCTACTACTAGGGAGTTTCATTGGCAAGGCACCCCATAATGTAGATTCAGGGGGGCCTTGTTAGAAAAGGACACCCTGGTAAGGTATTGCGAAACTCGAATAAGAACAGATTCCCAAACCCGCTGTAACAAGACACACCTTCATTATTCAAAGCCATATGTCCACTTCACGGACCTTTTTGTCCAGTAGTACAGGGGCCTTAATAACTAGAATAGGGTTTCGGGGTATATTGTAGTATAACCTGAATAAGGAACTCCCCCAATAATATTGGAAACTATTTCGCCCCCTATACTAGTCTGTCTTAGGGCCCCGTTCCCTTTCCTTCGGGATATTCCCTAACCCTCTGCCCTAAACCTGAAGCCCCGCGATCGAAACTCCAAAGGGGAACTGCCGAGACGTTGGAAGTCCAGTGGTCATGGTCTGGGTTTGAGAGTTGAAGGTTTAATATAGGGGCCTTTAAAGGGTTTAGGGTTTAGGCTTTAGAGTTTCCGAAAATAGGGGTAAATTTGGGGTCCTTAAAATAAGGATCCTACTATTTAGGGTACTATATTAGGGTCCCCTATTTTCGGAAACTCTGATATAGGGGCTGTAAAAATTAGAATAGGGTGTTGGGGCCCATTTTGCTATAGTTATAATAAGGAGCCCCCAAACTAGTGCTGGTCATTAATTATTTAAGCCCCTATATGGGAACTTCCGAAAATAGGGGACCCTCAAAAAGAACCCTAACTAGTAGGATCCTTATTACAAGGATCCCAAAATAAGGTACCCCCCCAATTTTCGGAAACTCCCATATTAGGGTTTAGAGTTTAGCGTTTAGGCTTTAGGGCACCCGAAGGCTTCTAAGAGGATCTTGGTTTCATCTCGCTACAAGGGTGCGAGAGCCTTAGGTCTCTTTAAGGGCTCTACACTGATGCCTAAACCCTAAACCCGATGAGGTTCGGGATTTCAATCTTTAGGATTGTGGGGTTGAGGGTCTACGGGATATCTGATAGTGGACTTACACACAAAACCCTAAACCCTAAACCCTAGCAGCCCTTATAGGAACCCTTGGCAGGCACCCCAAAAGGCTCCCCCAAAGGGTTCCAAGGTCAGGTGGAAGGAGCCGGCTGCTCCACCAGAGGAGGCGTCGAACCTTAGCGGGTTCAGGGTTCAGGGTTTAAGGGTGAAGGGCTAGGGTTTACCTGTAGCCGAAAAGACCTACCTTTTTAGGGTTCCTTATTATGGTTTCTATGTATAGTTCCCTCAAAAGGTAGGTCTTTTGGGCCACAGGTAGGGGTTAGGGGTTCAGGGTTTAAGGGTGAAGGGCTAGGGTTTACCCATAGGCCCGAAAGTAGTTCCTTGTTGGGGTTTTTTAATTCTATAAGGTAATCCCAAAAAGGAACAACTTTGGGGCCTATGGGTAGTGGTTTAGGGGTTTAGGGTTTGAGGGTTCAGGGTTTAAGGGTTTAGGGTTTAAGGGTATACGAAGCTGATTAAGAAACCTTGGGCCTTTATTAGGGTTCCTTATTATGAATCCTACTATTTTGGGGGTTACAGGCCCAGGGTTTCTTAATCAGGTTCCTACATTACCCAGATACCCAGACTCCTAGGATCCCTATAAAGGGTTGTTTTAAGGGCTCCTATAAGGGATCTATAGGGCATCTCTGGGGTTAGGAGACTCCAATATCCCTTAGTTAAGGTATTTAGCCGGTCCTGGGTTTCAAGACATTGTGTCTTTAAAAGAACCCTTGTAGGTTTCTGTAAGAACCTTTGAGGGTTTCTGTAAGAGTTCCTCGAAGGCTTGCTATATGGGTTGAGTTCATGAGCCCCCGCAGTTCGAAACAGAATTTGCGGTATACCTCACTAGCTATGACTATAATGTTTGAGATTTCAAGGGTCTAGGGTTTAGGGTTTGGAGCAGACTAAACTATAAGTATATGGGGGGCTTCATATATATATATATATATAACGAAGTCTTCACTCTCAATGTTTAATTCTACACTTAACTCTGCAAAAGTTACCCGAAAGCTTGGCTGAATGAACATAAAGCCATGAAGAGCCGAACATCATAAACGCCCACCAGCCCTCAACCCCGAAACCCTGCAGCGTCAAAGCCGCATGCAGCTTCTGAATCCCGCACAAAGCAGAAATTACTCGAACATCCCGACCGGAGGCAGTGTGCGCCTGCCTAAACCCTACTTGAAGGGACAGGGGAATTAGTAAGTAGGTGAAAAGTAGAGTTATAAGTGCCTTAAATGGAGTTACCCTAATTATAACCCTACTTATAACCAACTTACTAAGTCCCCTGCCCCTTCAAGTAGACTAATCCCTTTAAGGAACCCTATAGATCCCTTTAAGGAGCCCATTAAGAAGCCTGCCTACCACCTTCACTTACTAAGTCCCCTGCCCCTTCAAGTAGACCCTAAAACCCTGAACCCAAAAGTCGGGGCCGATGAATCCCGTATAACATTGGGGCCTAGGATTTCGGGGGGTATAGTCGGTATAGTCTACTATAACTGACTACAACTATAACAAGATCCTGTATATAATTTCAGAACCGCAACAACTCCAACCCTAACCACGAAAACACCTTTCAAACCAACTCTAAAGGACCTGTAAACTCCCCCAACCCCCCCCCTTCTCGACAGTTTACAAGACCTTCAATGCTGCCCTAAACACTAAAAACCCCTAAGCCCGTAAACCTAAAGCCCTAAAGCCCTAAACCAAAAAAAAACCTGTTTAAACAAGTCCGGGATGCAATGGCCATCGGCAGGAGGGAAAGGAGGCCCTGAGCAGCCCAGGCACCCACTGCGTGACCTTCGCCCCGCAACCCGGAACCCGAGTTCCTTCAAAGCTAAGAGGTTAGGGTTTCCCCTAAACCCTAAACCCTTTCGGGTGTTCATTAAAGTTTAGGGTCAGGTTTCGGGCCGAGGGGGTTGAGGATGTCGCGCCTCGTGTTTAGGGTTTAATAAGGCTTACCTATCGTCTCCATTGTAGGCTCTTTTTTTGGTTTTGCAGAGTGAGGACTGGGCCTAGGCTTGGTGGGGTTCTTGTAAGTCCCGTAGTACAACCATGCAAGCTATAATACCTATAGTCTCCATTGTAGGTCCTTTTTTGGGTTTAACCAAATATAGAATAAGGATCCTATAAGGTACCCCCCAAAAGGAGCTACAATGGAGACTACCGGTAAGGTTTGGATTAACCTACCTTGTTAAGGACCTATATAAAGAAATCATAACAAGGAACCCTAAAAAGGTAGGTTATTTAGCGTCAAGGTAAGGTTTGGAGTCTAGATGAGGCTTCCCTTGAGGGTTCTTTCCCTAGGAATCGAAGGACTCATATATTAAGGCTTTTGGGCTATTTTGATGCCCAGAGTTTGAGGTTTTGTTTGGGCTCCTGGGTCTAAGCAGCCCGAAATCCTGCAAATCCGACTCCGTAAACCCTCGGGGTCCAGAGTTCAGGGTACCTGAGGGTTCCTTTAAAGGGTTACTATGAGGGTACTATAAGGGTTCTATAAAGGGTTTAGGGTTTAGGCTTTAGAGTTTCCGAAAATACGGGTAAATTTGGGGTCCTTAAAATAAGGATCCTATTATTTAGGGTGCTATATTACGGTCCCCCATTTTCGGAAACTTCCAGTTCAGGGTCAGAGGGCTGAGGAATTACGGTCATGGGGTATAGGGTTTAGGGTGTAGGGTTTAGGGTGTAGGGTTTAGGGTATAGGGTTTAGGGTTTAGGGTTTAGGGTCATCATGTGTGTGTTTCATGGTCTAGGGTATGGGCGTTGAGGTTTGCGGCCTTGGGAGGGGGGTTTGAAACAAAACCTAATCTAGGGCCCTAAAAAATTACCAATACTATTTGGGGGGGGGGGTTCCTTATTATAATTTCAGCATATAATATGGTCCCCGAAACCTTATTCTAATTATTAAGGCCCCTATATTACAGGTATGTACTCTACGATCCTAAACCGAACTCCTCCGAGCCCTGGTTTCCTAGAGTCTAAACCCTGACACCCCCAGACACCTAAAGCCTAACCTCACGCCCTGCTCCTCAAAGGGCCTTAGGCAACCCGCAACCACGAAAACGCACAATTCCCTTCGAGATGCCCTTACAAACCTTGATAGAAATCCTTATGCACCTTTAAACAAACCTAAGCCCCAAACCAGGTAAAGCTTGACCAAGATCCTAAAGTGGCATACAAGGCACCCTTGGACCACTCTTCCGGGCTCACGTAGCGGACTTCTTCGCCAGACTCCTCGTCAGAGCTGCTGCTCGAGCGAGACGTCTGCGGAACTTTCAGCACCTTCGATTCAGCCTTTACGGCTTGGGGTTAGAGTGTGTGTGTGTGTGCGTCTTTAACAGTATGCTTGAGTGCTGCTAGAGTATTTGTAGTGCTTGTTCCTTTGGTTTTAGGCAGTTACTGTTTAGTTTCTGCTGGTGGCTTGCTTACGTTAGAATATTTATTGAAAGCTTGTCTTACAAGGGCCATTCTCGCAGGGATTCGCTTTCTAAACAGGCCCTTGTCTGACGATTGTGGAGTTTCGGGTTTTAGGATCCGGGCGTAGGGTCAAGCTGTTTAGAGCTGCAGGACTTGACTGTTTAATTCAGGGATTGGGGTTTAAGGCTTCGGGATTCGGGTTACTAAGACTAGGAGGACCAACTTAATCCAAACACAAACATCTCCGAATCAAAAGTCCCCATGACTCCGAAATCACCCTAAACCCTAAACCCTAAACCGCCCAAATCCTGAACCCTAAACCTGCCACTGACACAGTAACTTCATCCAGGATCGAGTAGATACTAATGTTTCAACCGGTCGAGGGTTTGGGGACTGACCTAGAGTCTCCATTGTAGTTCCTTTTTGGGGTTACCTTATAGGATCCTAATTATATATTTGGTTAAACCAAAAAAAGGAACTACAATGGAGACTATAGGGAGGTTGTAATGTAGGAACCTGATTAAGAAACCTTGGGCCTTTCTTAGGGTTCCTTATTATGAGTCTACTATTTTAGGGGGTTATAAGCCCAGGGTTTCTTAATCATGGTTCCTACATTAGGGTTTATAGGGCTTGGCATTTGGGTCTTGAGTCTTTGGCAATTTAGGGTAACTTCTTTGTGAGTACGGCACAAAAAGGCAGAAACCTGCTTGCTGGACTGCCAAGAGACCAGCGTGCTGAAGTTGTTGTTTGCCTTCATCCTCTCCGGCGCGTCTGCGTCCGGCACTTTAAAACTGATGGGGATGGCAACGTTGAAATTGGAGATCCTCGCAGCACCCTGTGATTCGCAGTAGTCCTGTAGTCCAGCAGTCACCTGAGAGTCACAGAAATTCAGGCTCAAGGTCTATAATTTGAGCTTCTGGTCTAGAGTCTTTGATGCGGGCTTAGCCTAAGTATGGCATCTCTAGTTTTAAGACCCGCCCAAACCCCTTGAACAAACCCTGCAAACCCCACAATACCTCGCACAACCAGAAACAACACTGTACAAGCTATACCAAGTCCGTCAACAGAAAACTTAAGCCCCCGTAAAACCTCAATTCAACTAATCCAAAAAGCCACCCTTAAAGAAACCCTGCCATCACCTCATAAAAGAGCCTTTGGAGGAACCCTTAAACGAACCCGAAACCCTGCCTGACGGAGGAGGACGCTGTTCACTGTAACTCCACTTGCTCGCGCTTCTTCTCGGACGGCGCTCAATGGGTACCTGAGGGCTGCTATACGAATATCTCTATTTAAAGGTTCCTTTAAACCTTAAGTACGAGTCACACTCCTACATGCAAAGGTTTCTTGAATGTTTCTGATTTAAAGGCTGCCTGCAGGTTTCGAGTAACGGTTTTAGAGTTCAGGGCCTCGGGGTCTGGTTGGAGCTTCAGCGTTTTCAATTTCAGTGTTTCCCCTAAACCTTACCTGTGGATCCAAAAACCTACCGTTTTAAGGGTTCTATCCTCTAATTACGGGGTCATAACCTACTATTTTGTAGGGTTTGGGGCCACAGGTACACACTCTTTATCATTATATGAATTATGAGCTTAAGCCGCAATTCCTTCGTGGTTATTCGATTTCTTCGTGGGCATCGGCGAGCCCCCTTCGAAGAAGCAAAACATACTCTTAGCATCCGACACCACAACCAGGGAAACAGTTTTACTAGTCAATACGAACATGTTTTGAACCCCCCCCCCCAAACAAGCAACCCATCCTTTAATCGATTCATGCCCCAATAATGGAAGCAATGTTATGAATACAAGGTTAATTATTTAA
Source organism: Symbiodinium sp. clade A Y106 (assembly GCA_003297005.1). Lineage (NCBI taxonomy): Eukaryota > Dinophyceae > Suessiales > Symbiodiniaceae > Symbiodinium > Symbiodinium sp. clade A. The sequence goes on from BGNK01002088.1 coordinate 109,876, forward strand.
GCCCTAAGGTACAGGATTTCGGGTTAGTGGTTAAACCCTGGGGTTCAAAAAACAGAAAAGTTTCCTAACGGTCTTGAAATTTTAATGAAGGCTTTGGGTATGTACCCTTGTTGCCTTCTCGGACACAGTAAGTAAAGTGACCAGCAAACGAGCGTTCTCGTGAACGGGCGCAAATATCAAATGAACCGGGGCCCTACATAAACCCTGAGACCGTAACGCCCTGAACCCTGCAATCCAGAACGTGTTGCGGTCCAAGATGGAAATAGCGTATCTGGGACGGGCGCGCCCCATCACCTGGGATTGTCTTGATACTTCTTTCGATCTGTCTTGACCAAGATGGCACCATACCCTACAACCTATATAATGACACCCTATAAACCTCGCAAGCCCTACAAAACACACAATATTCTAGACACAACACAAGCAATTTTTCAATACGGGGCCGAGGGACTGGGGGTGGAGATGGGGGACTTGGCCTCGGGAAACAGCAGGCCGCGAAAAGGCGCACCTTCGTTGCTGAGATCATAAAGTTGTAATTTTATGTTCTATTGAATTATCAGATATTACATTCAGTATTTAATGTATAAGTGTATCTATATAGTTGTTATTATATTACTACTGGCATTCAAGAAGCCACCAAAAACTGGGTTTGGGGCTTTTGGGCGGATTTTTCGGGCCTGTAGGGCTTGAAAAGGTTTAAGGCTGAGCTCCTGGGTCGAAAACGTGTAAACATTCAGTTCTATAGGGGGTAATCCCTTAAACCCTAACATCCCTAAAAACCGTCATCCCAATGCCCTGAACCCTCAATAAAAACTGCTTGTCATTGTTGTCAATTTCAATCCCAGCCCCAGCCCGCCCCAACCACTTCGCCCCAGCCCCATCCCCCACCACAGCCCAGCCCCGCCCAGCCCAAAAGTGGTGGACAACCCATTTCCGCATTCTCCCCCGGCCACATACCCTGGCTAAACCTGCCTCTTCATCATGTCACATGCTTCAAAACACCTGCCAAGCCCCTCGATCGGAACAACTTTTGCGAGCTCCTGCAGCTGCAAATGGACGACAAGTTGTCTTAGCAATCCCTATGAACCTCTTCAGGGTAACCCCTATAAGACATTTATGACAACTTGAGAACCCGAGGCCCAAGACTTCAGCAGCTGAGAAACCACATGGTACGGTTGATGGACAAAATCCTGCATGACCTTAAGGACCCTAAACTATGGGAATTATGGTATATTCCTTATTATGGGTAATGCAGGATTTTGTCCGTCAGCCGTAGCACGTCACCCTGAAAGGATGCCCACACCGACCCTCCAACCAGCTCTTCTTTGGTGGTCTGCGTTGGAGTAAAGTGCAATCGGAAGGTTCCAAAACTGGGCTTTTAAGTAACCAGGGAGAAAAAAGTATAGACTTGTATTTCATAAGGGTTCCTTTAAGAAAAAAAGTATTAAAGTATGGTACTCCAAGGCCCAGAAAAGAGTCTAGCACGGTGAGTGGTTCTCAGAGGGCCTTCTTTCCATGAGTCGAAGGCACAATGAGAATGAAAAAGTGCCAGCATATCCAGAAAAGAACTGAGGCCTACACTGTGTGACACGAAATCAAGACAGGTGAGTCCCAAGGACATGTCGAGATGTTTCACGATTTCATGTTTGAGAAGAGGGGTCTGTCATTCGCAACGTTTTGATCATGTGACGGGCCATAAACTATGATCGAAGTGCGCTTCTTGCTATATCGGCGTCACCTGTTTGCCGCATGGCAGCCGAAGGGAAGCAGAAACCGAAGTCCAATCGCAGAACCCCGAACCCCGAAAAGGCCACGACACTTAGGTCGTCCCCCTCAAAAGGCGTGACAGAAGATCTCACGCAGCGCCTAGACACATTAATATCTCTCACTTCCTCTCCCTTCCGCTCTCTGTCCCTATCTGTGTCCCTCTCTCTCTCCCTCTCTCTCGCCCAGCCCAGCCCAGCCCAGCCCAGCCCAGCCCCAAACCTAGAGTCCCATCCGCACTCGCCGCACCCCAGTCCCAGCCCAGCGGCCGGTTTCAAAACGAAAACTTGCTCAAAACAGTTCGGCCAAAACGTTTTAGTCAAAACTTATGGGCACCCAAACCCTTGACAATTTCTATAAATCCTATAATCCCTAAACCCTAATGCCTAAACTCGCCGAAACCAGAAAAACGTAAAGTATACTTACTCAACCCCAACCTCTACTATGGTTTTAGGGACCGGGACCAAATTCCATAATGGTAACCCTAAACTCTAAACCCTAAACACTTATGTATGTGTATGTGTATGTAGATGTATATGTGATATGCTTATGTGATATGTATATGTGGTATGTAGATGTGATATGTATATGAATATGTATATGTATGCGTCTATGGACATGTATATGGACCCTGTGGTAGCTACTAGAGGCGCCTACGTGCCGCATGCAGCTGCCCATGGCCGTGAGACCTCTCGGCAGCTCAGGGTCTGGTTTGGGGCTCAGGGTCTGGGGTTTAGGGTTCCTATAAGAGGGTTCTACAGGGAATCTATAGGGCTTTAGGGTTCTAGGGCTTCAGGGTTCTAGGGTTTTAGGGGTTAGGGTTTGGGGTTCAGGGTGTAGGGGTTCAAGGTTGTTTAGGGTTCATAGTGTGCGGCCGTTTAGGGTTTAGGGTTCAGGGCTTAGGGTTTAGGTTAGGGTTTAGAGTGCCTAAAGGAACCAAAGTAGCTGTACTGTACCAAGGAAGCATGGCAAATTTTGTGGGGTCATATCCTTTTCCCCTCAACTTGCAGCGAAGTCCTGCGGTACCTCACTGAAAGAACCTTACAATAGGTATCCCACTGTTCCGGTCCAAAATCCTGTCTCCTTTGTTGAAACTCCCACATAAACGCAAACACACATGGGTAGTTCTCCAAAAGAGTGTGCCGCTTTAGGTCCTCAATACAGACCCTTACAAAAGGGACCCTGGAAGGCACCCTGATTCGGAGAACTTCCCACATGGCATAGCCGCGACCTGTTGAAGCCCATCCCCTCCAGAGCTGCTCCAAACACCTTGAAATGTAAACCCTCAGCCCTGCATGTAAGCCCTAGTCGTTATTTTTTGTGACGGTTCTTCTCCTTCCTGATACACCATAATGGTATTCCGACTGTCGTAGCCAAGAGGGTCCATATGTACTAGTACTATGGAACTAGGCCCCCATAACCACAATGAGGATGTTCTGTTCGAGCCCAATTCCATAATGGTACGGTTGATGGACAAAATCCTGCATGACCCTAAGGACCCTAAACTATGGGAATTATGGTATATTCCTTATAATGGTTAATGCAGGATTTTGTCCATCAACCGTAGTATAAACGCACGATCTGGGTTGGAAGCCCTTGGTTTCGGGTTTTGGGGTTTAGGCGCTTGCGGTTTACGGTGCAGGTGATTATAGAAAAAAAGGGTCCCTTGCGATTTAGGGCTTAGGCTTAGGGTTTGGGATTTAGGCGTTAGGGTTTAGGGTTTTTTGCCTCACAGACGCACCGCCCACCTTCACAGCAGCTTCCGCTGCAGTCGGGCTCGGCAGATCCATGTTTCCTCCTTGATTTCCTGGGCTCTTGTTAAGGAACTTAGTTTAAATTACCATAATAAGGAAATCATATTATTTACTATAGATCCCGATTATGGTAACCTTAACAATGAACCCAGTTTCTCGGCCATGGGCAGCATATCGTGGACGGTCTCTGACAAGCTCCTGAGCTGTCATGAACTAATTTCAGTCCCCAAGAACATTCACAATCAAGGCTATTTATTAAACAAAAAGGGACATTAACAAATCACCCCACATCGAGACCTACTTGGAGGTTCGTGGGTAGTTAGAACTGGGCTTACAATTAGGGTAACTATGGTTACAACCCGTAGTAGGGAACTTACAACTCCACTTATAGCTACCCATGGACCTCCAAGTAGTGAATGTTTCTGACTATTAGGGGTTCCCCTGGATGCTCAAAACCCTACACCCACCTCGAGCTCGTCGCTGTGACAATGGAGAATGATGTTTGGGGTTTAGGGTTTAGGGGTTTAGGGATTTAGGGATTTAGGGTTTAGGGTTCAGGGTGAGGATAGGGTGGCAACGACAACGCTGAGGAACTACGGCTAGTGAGATCATGGCTGGTGCCGGTCGTCACAGCAATGGTTATGATTACAATTTACCTGTTGCTGTTGTGGTCGCTGTTGTTGTTGTTGTCAGTCTGTGTGTTGTGCCTCGTTTTGCACAAACCCGAGACAGCTTAACATCTGAGGCAGTCTTTTTGGGTAGGTTAAAACAGAATCATAAGGGGAGGTTAAAACAGAATCATAAGGGGAGGTTACAAATGACCGTTAACTGACCTGCATATTTTTTGCACCCCGAAGTGAGATCTACGTGCTAACCATTTGCATTTCTGTTAAGGGGTTCTCAGACTCAAGCCCAGTCTCTTGCCAAAGAGGAGAGTGCTGGTGATGACAACAATGCCCACTCCGTCAACGGCAGCATGGTGAACGTGGAAAACCCTGGGAGGAAGATTCTGGTTTACTCTACAGGCCTTAATAATTAGAGTGGGCTGTAGGTGTGTATCACGGCATAATTACACCAAGGAACCCAGGGGAGTAGTATCTCCGATTAGGCTTTGGGGGTGTTCTTTGATAGTGTCTGGGTCTTTGCGGCTATCAGATTGTACGAGGCAGTAAGTAGTACGGCCCGTATTGCGTTTATACTCAGGGATTCAAGAGCAGTAGTAGTAGTAGTAGTAGTAGTAGTAGTAGTAGTAGTAGTAGAGTAGTAGTAGTAGCAAACCCTAAACCCTAAACCCAAGCACCTGAGCATCACGGTCGACACCTTGAACCCTGAACCTCCCATCCTGAATTCCACAGCCCAACACGCGAAACCCTCGATCTCTACCTATAGTCTCCATTGTAGTTCCTTTTTTTGGTTTAACCAAATATATAACTAGGATCCTATAAGGTAACCCCAAAAAGGAACTACAATGGAGACTCTAGGTATGAGTCAACTGCAGCTCCCTCTCACTATCCTCCAAAAACACGACATTGATCTAGACTCCTAAAGCCTAAGACCTAAAGCTAACCCCCTAAACCCTACGTCCTAAACCCAAATACAAAACCCCTAACTGGACCAAGAAAGCCTAACTTCTCAAGACGCCCATAGGAGGCCGAACAAATCCCGTCTTCACTTAGTGCTTATAAAATAGTGTTTATAGGGTTTTGGGGCTGGGGTTCAGGCTCAGGGTTGAGAGGGTTTTTTTTAGGGAGGCCCTGCGCGCTCTGTGCGTGCGCGCTTTGGCGCCAACTCGAAAGACGATTTCCGCAACTTTCTCTGTACTAAGACGTACTTCCAGTGTGGTCCTGTTAGG
>BGNK01002089.1:663-13516 GCA_003297005.1 Symbiodinium sp. clade A Y106
AAAGACCTTGGAACGAGCGCTTGTCGCGAGAAAACTGGCTCGAAGCTTGGACTTTGAAGGAGCTGAGGGCCGAAAGAGACGACATTGGTGGATGCAAGATGAGACAGACACTGCAGCAGGCTTGCGCACTCCGAACTCTGGACTGAGCTTAAAGACTTGTCTGGCGAAACAATGCTGATCCCGCAGCTCCGTATCACGTAGTAAGCATTGAGAAAGCCATAGGCCGTATCACGCGGAAAGCGGAAGGTGCCGTCGTAGCCCTCGGCCTCTAGTAGCCTTCGATGCAACACTAGCTTTCCCCAGCATGTGATACAGACCTTCGTTTTAGCAGACAAGAAAGCCAAACTCCACACTAATTACCCATGATATATGGCTCAGCTGGTAGGCGGCACTGCAGGCTGCCTCCGAAGACTTGGCGCAGCGGCAAACCCCGAAGCCCGAAGCCTAGAAGCCAAAATCCAGCCTTATACTGCAAAGCCTGCATGGCTGTGATGAGGCCACCGCGAATCCGACAAAGACCCACTGCATGCCGGCCGTCCTCAGCGTTGGCGATTAGTGATCCCTCCTCCCGCTGCTCTGCCCCATTGCCCTGCCCCCAAGGAGGCAAGAAAGCTTGAGAAGGGGCGTACAAAGATGTCTTGACAACAGCTGACATGGGGTTCCTGCTTCGTTTGGGAAGGGTACACTGCACGAGGGAACGACTGCATGTTTCATAGTATTCATGGGCATGACACATTGTACGGAACCTCTGGCCACTGTAAACACCGGTCCAACCTCTCAAATCTTAAAGTTTTAAAGCGTAGGTCAACTTCACAAGGGATGACGAGACTGGCGTCAAATCGAGCCGGGCCCCGACCCTGCTATGTTTCCCTTCAAGAAGACAACTGGCAACACTCACCGCCAGATAAGCACTTCATTTCGAGACTTCAGCCCTTACCCTCAGTTTCCCAAAGATCTGCTTGCGGCCGAAGGCACCTGCAGCTTCCCCCCACCCCACAAAGACCACTTGGTGGGCCTGGCAACATTATGCGAAACCATTCGAAGCTCAAGTGGAAGGACTGCACCTGCAAACTCGTTGCCCCCCCCNCCCCCCGCGATACCCAGGTTTGAAAGTGACCAATCATGTGCGCATGATGAACAACGCACCGCGCCTCCGGGCACATCTTCCCATGCATGACAATGACCCCCTTGACCTTCAGCACGCTGGGCATCAGTTACTTTGGATTCCAATGTGGCTGAGGCCTAGCTTCCCGAAGGTCAAGGGATCGTCCTTCAGCGGCAGCAGGATCTTGTGCACACCCGCGTTGGCCGCTGCATGATACCAGAGGTCGTTCGTTCCCAACTGTTCTTGCAGCTGAGACCCAATCCGCTATCGGAGACTCCAGTTTCTACTGCAAGAACTTTGCAGTAGAGACTGGAGTCTCCGATAGCGCCGTGTTGCGGCATGAAGTCACCTCAGCCAATGCTGCTCCGGCTTTGGCAAGCTCTAGGTTCGAAACAGGCTTGCCCAGAATCGGCAAGCATTGTGCATGTTTGCCTGGGCCTATCTGCTTCTCTGCCAAATGTTCAGTACTTGGGCATGCACAGGTTCCCTGAAGCTTGCCTGATGAGTCGAATGATCTTATACCCCAAAAACCTGCATGGCTGTGATGAGGCCACCGCAAGTCCGACAAAGCCCCACTGCGTGCTGGCCAAACTATGACCTGCAACGAGAGTGGTCTTTGGGATTTTTGGGTCGAGTTCCGGAGTTAAAGTTGGGGAGTTAAGGTTCACAGTCCAGGAGACGACACGTCCGATGCGAATCAGGTAGGTCTTCGGTAAATCAGGATCCGGGGAGTCGGAACAAGGCTCCTTCGAAACTGCTACCTCTACAAAGCCCCGTAGGAGCCTTGCGAAGACTCTATGAAAATCATTGTTCGGGCCATCGCCGCGAGGGCTGTACACCAAAGCCGGAGCCCCCGAGCCCCAAGTCCTTTGGCTTGAAACCCAAGGGCCACGCTGGGCCCCCAGCCACGCGTCGTCCCTCAGCGCCTCGGCACGGAAGTTGGATGCTTCGTGCCCCCGTCGCTACGTGCCCTAGCGGTCTGAGGTCTTTGGAGCATGAATCACCAAAGAGTCTATGCAACAAGGCATCAAGAGTTCAAACCTTTGTAGTTCGGTTAAGAGCCTCTGCCTAAGGGGATGAAGTGATCAAGCTCGAATCCAACAAACCCGGTGACACCATCCTTTGTAAGATGCAGGTGCAGGCGAGGAAACCACGCAAGCCGCAGCAACCACTGCACAACCACCAACCGTAGCAGCAGCACACCATGATCAGCACGACGAGCAGTCATGACCTTCATGGCGAAGACAAAGGCTGTCTCAGAGACGGCAAGGGAAAGGACCACTTCCTGCTACTGTATTCCAGTGACAGTGACTAACATACAGGAATGAAATAAAAACCAACAACATGAAGATCATGCGCTGCTGATAGTGCGGATGATGTTAACCGTCACTAGCACCAGCATCATAGCAACCATCATCAGCATCGTAGGTCTCATCATCACCGACAGCATCACCATCATCAACAACAACAACATCCTCAACCTCAACAGCGTCAACGTCGTCGTCGTCATCGTCGTCAACAACAGCATCAAAATCGCCATCAGTATCATCCCCATGTCCATTGTCACCCTCGCAGTCCCCATCACTTTCCTCGCCTCGAGAAGAAGACTTATGCCCTGCTGAGGCCCCGGCATTGCAATGACATTGGCCGCGAGGGGCACCTGTCCGGCCTCCGGTACCTCTGCTCGGCGGTATTATGTCCCAAGCTTGGATGTGCAGAGTGCCCGTCTGGCGAATCCGGCCGAAGGAGTAAGGATGCTTGCGTTCTCGAGGTCTTGGAGGAGTTCAGCTTTCGAGGCCTAGTATTGAGGTTGCTGCTTCAGCGGTGCTACCAGAGGTCGTCTGCAGCGTACACACATCGGCGGGTGAGTGCTGGCTTGACTTTTTTCAGGCCTCCCTCCGGCGAAAGATGCGGATGCCGCAGTTGAGGTAGGCAAATTTAAGAAGCAAACCAAACCAAACGGGTCAGTCCCGGCTCCACTTCTGACTTCCTCGACATCTACTGTCACTGCGGCATTCAAGCGCCGGCATCTCTGCCAATTATGAGGAGAATCGAGAAAGCTCTACTGATTGCACGTCTGTAGGATCCGACGACTGTCCCATGCTGTGGGAGAACTGGCGGCTTCGAGCTCGGATCTTTGTACAAGCTCATGCCACATGCTTGAAAACTCCCGAAACCACTGCACCGAGGCTGGTTCTTGAAATCTATGCACGGGGATTCAGAGTAGTTACTTCCAGCTGCCATGCCAGGACACAGGTTTGAAATCTCTTTTCTACGTCCCTTTCGAGCCGATCAAGAAAGTGGCCCAGGGCAGCCCAGATTTGGGCCCAGGCGGTCTTCGCCACGACCCAACCGAGCAGCCCCGAAAGGCTAAAGGCAGCTGTGGGGGAAGAGTCTGGGCGTAGGCAGCCCGCTTGCTCAGTCGAATTCGAAAAACTCGTCCAGTGTCCTGCCGCAAACAGTTATGGACTACATGGCTTTAAGGGTTCAGGGTTGACAGCTANGGGGGAAGAGTCTGGGCGTAGGCAGCCCGCTTGCTCAGTCGAATTCGAAAAACTCGTCCAGTGTCCTGCCGCAAACAGTTATGGACTACATGGCTTTAAGGGTTCAGGGTTGACAGCTATAAGGGCCCAGAGAGCTTCGAAGAAGTCCTTGTGTCCGTGAGGCAATTGGCGATTATGATAACCGGAGTGGTCTAAACTGTCTAAACAACATGCATCCGACAATCGCAGCGGCACGAACATTCAAGCACAGCTTCACGCAGCTCCGAACCTTGTCCGCCAGCTGCAGACATTTGCGACAGTCATCCAGATCGATGTACACTGTCGAACCTTAGATCCGAAACCCTAAACCACAAAGTCCCACGACCCCTGAGAAGGCGCTACACAGACCCACACCTACTCCACCAGACATCTCGATCAAGCCATACGGAAGAGCCTCAACCATGTTAAAAACAGGCCGTGAGAAAATCTCTGCCAACACAAAGCCCACCACACTCTAGCAACTAGCAGCACAGCTTCGCGGCTCGAACTTCCGAACTTCCACGTGCGCTACAAACTTTACAGAATGGCTGTTTGTTCATGAACAGTCTTCTCTTCGTTGAGTCTCCAAAACCGCAAAAAATCCCTACACAGAAATTCCGACACTCTGTTTCCCAAGCCCACCTACACGACACAGGAACCATTATCCTGTTGTTGCCCCTGGGGCAGCCCTTCAAGTCAGAACAAGGGCACTGCTGGGCAACCTGAACGGACCTAAACCCCTAGCCTGAATAGTCGAGCAGGGTTTTGCAGAGATTTAGTAACTAAGGTTACGAAACACCAGATCCCAAGCCTCAAAATCTCTGAACCCTAAACCCTGAGGCGCTAATAAAAGCTCAATTATCAAGGAACCGACGCCGCAAAACCCCGGAAGTACCCTCGCTCGGGCAGCATGGGCCGGCCGTGAAGACAATTCTCCTCCACGGTAAACCCTAAACCCTGTTACACCCAAGCACGTCTTGAAACCGAAGTCCAACCCGCAGATCCTAAACGCTAAACCAAAAGACCAAGACCAAGACTTGATAAATTGAAATCGACGGAGCTCACCACGGCTTCACAGCAGCAGTGGAACAGGCTCCTTTCAAGGGTTATGTGAGGCAGACATTACGGGTTCGAGCATGCCTGCTTTCTTTCATCACTGGAATCGGGTGTTGCGGTTAAAATATGACAGTAGTTGTACAGAGCGATGCTCTTCCCAAATAACCCGAGCTCTACAGTAGAAAGGCTGAGCAACCGTCACAGAGCAGGATGCGGGGTTTTGAGTTGAGGCCTCAGGGCTTTAAGTCTGGAGGGCTGTAGCTTCAAGAATGCACTGTCTAGGGTAGCGGTGACGCTGAAAATGCTACCATAGTTGCACCCATCCTCATCTTAGCCCATCACATCGGGAAGGAAAACGATGCTGTCCGTGCAATCCCAACACAACAGGTTCCGGATATGTGGTTTTTTGATGACTTGGGCTCGGGTCGAGGGCTTAACCCCATGTTGACTGAAAACTGCAGCCTTAGGCTGGGCCCTCGCAGAGGTCGTGCGATCCTTTCCCCATGTGCATTGCACAGAAGCCACAACCCACAGTCAACCGAATTGAAACCAAGCTGCTCTCATCATCAAGCCTGCGGCGTTTCATTGAGCGGTCATCTCGGTTCGACCAGCCTGCTGCAAAGCAACAACTCCTTCACATGAGTACCGCTTGAGATACGGATAAGCCAGAAACTACAAGTTGCAGGTTGCTGTCATGCTGTCGGGTAACTGTCTCCATCTCGCCAATACCGCCTGCCTTGGCCCAGGCAGGGATTGATAGGCTGCACGATGATTCACTAATTGTATTCGTCGTCTGATGTCGTCTGCAATTGCCAGTGCTGTGAACGAGCTGCGGTCATCAGGCCAGCAGCTGCTGCTGGAGCCATTCTCGCGGTAGTCGCACCCGCCTTTTGCACAATGCTGGCCACAAGCATCTCTGCGAAACTGATTTGCCCAACACTTTCCCCTGAACCTCAAACCTCCATGCTAATCCATAAACCGAAGCTTTACAGCCTACGGTGTCACAACGTACGTCCGCATTGTGTACGACAAACTGCGTTGACCTCCTCCCTCCTATTCACTGTTGTGTCTGGGCCTCGCCGCATGCTCCATGAACTGCCGTCGCGCTCGCGCGCATCGCCTCGGGCTGCACACGCAGGTCGACACCGCTGCAAAACGGTAACTACCGCAACCAATCATTCATCGGCTGAACATCACCAGACATCTAAATGTTGCTCAGGATGGCANGCAGGTCGACACCGCTGCAAAACGGTAACTACCGCAACCAATCATTCATCGGCTGAACATCACCAGACATCTAAATGTTGCTCAGGATGGCACTTGCGCTGCGGTTGGCCGCTGTCCACTCCCATTGCTGCGGGTGCTCGCTTCCTTCGTGCACATGCTTCCGTGTGTCGATGCAACACCATGCATGCACACAAAACAGTATCAGCACTGGCTGATTCCCTTTGGCGACTCTGCAACCAAGCTGCTGGCATCATCATCAAGCCTGCGGCGTTTCATGGAACCGTCGTCATCTCGCCTCGACCAACCTGCACTTCACATCTGAGTACAGCCTGAGAGACGCATGAACCTGAAAATTCAAATTGCAGGTTGCTGCCGTGCTGTCGGGCAACTGTCATTTCGCCAATACCGACTGCCTTGGCCCAGGCAGGGATTGATAGGCTGCACGATGTTGCACTAATTGCATCTCGTCTGCGATGCCAGTTCTGTGAGCGAGCTGCCGTGATCAGGCCAGTAGCTGTTGCTGGAGCCATTGTCGTAGTAGTCGCACCCGCCTTTTGCACAGTGCTGGTCACAAGCATCTCTGCCAAAACGATTTTGCCCAACACTTTCCCCGGAACCTCCAACCTCCCATGCTAATCCATAAACCGAAGCTTTACAGCCTGCAGTGTCACAGCATACGTCCCCATTGTGTACGTCAAACTGCGTTGACCTCCTCCCTCCTATTCACTGTTGTGTCTGGGCCTCGCCGCATGCTCCATGAACTGCCGTCGCGTTCGCGCGCATCGCCTCGGGCTGCACACGCAGGTCGACACCGCTGCAAAACGGTAACTACCGCAACCAATCATTCATCGGCTGAACATCACCAGACATCTAAATGTTGCTCAGGATGGNGCAGGTCGACACCGCTGCAAAACGGTAACTACCGCAACCAATCATTCATCGGCTGAACATCACCAGACATCTAAATGTTGCTCAGGATGGCACTTGCGCTGCGGTTGGCCGCTGTCCACCCCCGTTGCTGCGGGTGCTCGCTTCCTTCGTGCACATGCTTCGGTGTGTCGATGCAACACCATGCAGGCACACAAAAGTATCAGCACTGGCTGATTCCCTTTGGCGACTCTGCAACCAAGCTGCTGGTATCATAATCTCTGCATCTTTTGAAGGAGCTGTCATTGCACGTCGACCGACCTGCAAAGCGACGACCACTTCACATGAGTACAGCCTGGAAAGAGGCCCCCAAAGTGCGACATGACTCAACTTCGCCTGAATGTTCGGAATAAAATGCTTAAACCTTTCAAGTCCAAACGGAAGGTTTGCAAGAAAATCAAGTTTCGTCGTTTCACACAGTTAGCAGCAGCAGCAGTAGTAGTAGTAGCAGTAGTAGCAGTAGCAGCAACCGCAGCAGCCGCAGCACCAGCAGCAGCAACAGGTGTTGTTGTTGCTGTTGTTGCTGCTGTTGCTGTTGGTACTGCGGCTGTTGCTGTTGTTGCTGTTGTTGTTGTTGCTGCTGGTGCTGTTGCTGTTGCTGTTGCTATTGTTGTTGTTGTTGGTGGTGGTGGTGGTGGTGGTCTTCTTCTTCTGGTGTTACTGCTCTTGTTATTGTTCTTGTCAATGTTGTTATTATTGTTTTTTGTGTTCGTGTTGCTGTTGCTGCTCCTGTTGTTGTTGGTGGTGGTGTTCTTGTTGTTGTTGTTGTTGTTGCTGCTGCTGTTGCCGTTGCCGTTGCCGTTGCTGTTGCTGTCGCTGCTGATGTTGATGCTGATGTTGATGCTGATGCTGATGCTGATGCTGATGCTGTTGTGGTTGTGGTTGTGTTTGTGTTTGTGGTTGTGGCTGTGGCTGTGGCTGTGGCTGCGGTTGTGGTTGTGATTGTGGTTGCAATTGTGGTTGTGGTTGTGGTTGTTGTTGTTATTGCTATGGTTACTGTTGTTGTTGGTGGTGGTGGTGTTGTTGTTGTTGGTGGTGGTGTTGTTGTTGTTGCTGCTTGTTGCTTGTTGCTTGTTGCTTGTTGCTTGTTGCTTGTTGCTCGTTGTTTGTTGCTTGTTGCTTGTTGTTTGTTGTTTGTTGTTTGTTGTTAGCCGCTAGTTGTTAGCTGTTAGTTGTTAGTTGTTAGCTGTTAGTTGTTCGTTGTTAGTTGTTCATTGTTAGTTGGTATTGTTGTTGATGTTGTTGTTGCTGTTGTAGTTGTTGTAGTTGTTGTAGTTGTTGTTGTTCTTGTTGTTGTGTTCATGGGGGTAGTAGTAGTGATCTTGTTCGTCATAGTCATATGTTAATGCCCTTACACCACAAACCTGTGTCGGCTAATTCTTATATATCCCCATGCATGGGGCTGCATAGATTAAACTACGAGAACCCGTCGGGATACAATCTCATGTCAATGTGGCCGGGCCAAGCGGCGCGGCGGGCTGAGGAGCTCCGCCCAGGTGGTACAAAGCTCCTGCACAACCGATTCGGGCTGAACAAATCGGGGGCTCAGCGTTCGTCGAGCGCTCCTCCTCCGCGTCAGCAGCCCAGTGCATGCCGTCTGAGCATAACGGCCATGTCCAGAGCTGCCGGTCGAAGTCGTGAACGACATGGCGCTGCCGAATCCAGCTCCTGTCAGCCGCAAAGCGGATCTCAAGAAACCCCGGCTTGCCTGTTCACAAAAAAATTGCGCAAAGTCATGGCGTGTTCGAAGCCAGTGAACACGATCCAACAGCAGCATGACCCTCCAGTCGAAGGTTACCTTGGCGTACTTCCTCGGTGACCCCCCCACCCTAAGTGTCTTTTACCCTTCCCCGAACAGCAGAGATGGAAGCTTAGAAGGGGCTGACAAAGATGTTTTTACAGCTTACATCTTTGTTTGGGAAGGGTACACTGCACGAGGAAAAAATGCCTGCTTGGTGTATTCATGAGCATGACACACTGCATAAACCCTCGGACTACGTTAAACACCGCCGCAACATCAGCTGCACAAGGGATGACGGGACGACTGGNCATAAACCCTCGGACTACGTTAAACACCGCCGCAACATCAGCTGCACAAGGGATGACGGGACGACTGGCATCCGATCAACCCCCGGGGAAAGCTGACAACGGTCACCGCCACCAAAGAATCAACTCGAGACTCCGGCCTCAACTTCGCTCTTCAGCGGAATTCAAAACCACATCCAACACCACAGCCCCACACATCCACACGCCGTCACCAGTCGTAAGCAAACCCGCATAGCACCTTCAGCTTCCCAACGATCTGCTTGCGGCCGAAGGCACTTGGAGCTTCCCCCCACCACAAACACCACGCGGTCGGCCTTCTCCTCCACCAAGTCGATGAGGTCTTTCCAGGCAGCTCTTACCTGGTAACATGTTGTATGAAACCGTACGAATCTCAATGTTGAAAGGCTGCCTTCAAATTCAATGCCCCCCTCTACACAGGTTTGAAGGCGATCAATGACCTGAATGACCTGTGCATGATAAACACTGCAGCGCACCTGCGGGCGGATCTTCCCATACATGATATCGTTACCGAAGTAACTGATCCCCAGGGTGCCGAACTTCAATCGCGTGTCGGCGAGCATCTGTAGAATTTTCTCAACGCCCGCATTCGCCACCGCATGATACCAAAGGTCATTGGTGGCCAACTCTTCTTGCAGCTGGCACCCAATCCGTTTCACTCTCCTGCTGCTGCTCTTGCAGTACAGACTNATTTTCTCAACGCCCGCATTCGCCACCGCATGATACCAAAGGTCATTGGTGGCCAACTCTTCTTGCAGCTGGCACCCAATCCGTTTCACTCTCCTGCTGCTGCTCTTGCAGTACAGACTTGAATCTCCGATGAGGCCGAAATGTGGCATGGAAGGCACCTCGGCCAATACTGTTCGGGATTTGGCAAGCTCTAGGGTAGGCAACATCTTGGCAACAGGCTGGCCCAGAACCAGCAAGCGTTGTGCATGATTGCCTATCTGCTTGCCTACTGAGTCGAATGATGCAACGAACTTAAGTGCGATTCGCTCAAGCTCGATGTCCGCAATCCGTCGGCCGGAACAACACCTTGCTCCCGGAGAAGATCTACTTTGTGGGCGCGATGTCCGTCAGAAGGCGTGCACTTCAAAGCAAGCTGAGAAGATCCTTTCTGTCGCTGCGGCTAAAGTATCGCGCACGACAGCTGCCAGGTCACCGGTNCTGAGAAGATCCTTTCTGTCGCTGCGGCTAAAGTATCGCGCACGACAGCTGCCAGGTCACCGGTCTATCCGACCCTGAAAAGGCAGTTGAACGAAACCGCGGACTCCCTTTCAATCACAAGCATTGCAAGCATTCAATTCTGAACCTTTCCGAACCCCTCCTCACAGACCCAAGCCCGAACCCAGATATGCTGAGTCGCAACACTCGCGGCACGTCCGGGGCTCGGCGCAGGATACTGCGATGGCTTGAGCCACGGCTGCGGTCAACAGCTGAGTGGTTCGGGCTTGTGAGTGAGCACTGTCCAGAATGGCACAACTAGGTCATTGTAAGCACTCTCTGTCTTCACTTCAACTCACCACAAACAGCTTCGGAGGGATTCTCTATCATTCTCTCCATGTGGCTGCTCTTAGCCCCTGCCCTTCCTGATTGCATCGAGTACTTCAGAAAAAATTGTGATGCGGTGCCTTTCAACTGGCCAGGTCGACACCAAACACTGCCACTCCTCTGCTACTCCACTCCACTACCCAATCCATTTATCAATATACTTTTGATATGCTTATTTCCTGCCGCCTATCACCCACGTTCTTCTGAAAAGAGTTGCGACAGGATCCGCGCACCTCTCTTTGGAAGTACGAGGCATTCGTCACGTTCAACCTGGCACTTCAAGGGCCACGAACAGACTGACCTCAACACATACTTACTTGCTGAAGCCGAGGTCATGAGGCGAAGGCCGCCTCCAGCAAGACTCATCAGAATAGTAGCAGTAGTCGTCGTCGTCGTCGATATTCATTATTGTTCTTCTTCTTATTATTGTGATCATTATTGGTTTGCTTCTCCCGGGCGGCACGCATCTCCTGCAGCTTCGCTTGCGTTCGATGAACTGCTACTTGTGCGGCTGACTGTAATGCGGCAACCTCTCCCGATGCCTACACTGCCTACACGATTGAAACATATGTCCAGNTATTGGTTTGCTTCTCCCGGCCGGCACGCATCTCCTGCAGCTTCGCTTGCGTTCGATGAACTGCTACTTGTGCGGCTGACTGTAATGCGGCAACCTCTCCCGATGCCTACACTGCCTACGCGATTGAAACATATGTCCAGTAGTGGAAGCAAACATTCACGGGATTGGAGGCAATTCACAACATTTGGGCAGCACGGTCTTCATGAGCCACACATGCAAAGCTTGTGCCGACGCTGGGTGTTGGAACTGCAGAAAGCGCGGGTTTAGAGTTCAAGGCCCCTGCATCGTGGATGACTTCTCGGACCTGGGCCGAGGCGAAGGGGTATCTGCTAAGACTGCTAAGATGAACCGAGATAGTCGACCAGAACTGAGGGGACCGTCTCGTACATCTAAGCCTACGGCCTTCTCGGGAAAAACACGGATAGATGCGACACAATGCTGCGAGCGCGGTGCAAAAAGCGGAAACACGCTACGGGAATATTGAGAAGGGCACGAGTAGCTACAGTGATACTGTCAAACTGCCAGTTTTCTCTAGGTCTCACGCAAGGCGCCAGCTCTAGACCATCTAGGCCCAACATCCTGAACCCAACAAAAGGTCGAACCCGGCCAGGGTTCCCACGACCTCCGCAGCATCGGAGCCCTCAGCGGGAAAAATGAAGTGCGGGCGCAGCGAACTTCCAGCATCGGGGGGTCATGGTTAAAGCTGCCATCGGAACATGATTCTGTGAACGGGTTGAGGGGATGGTTTAGGCTGCGAGGAAGAGGGGTATCGACAATGTATGTCGGCGCAGTAGCAGTAGCGGTGGCAGTGGCAGTGGCAGTGGCAGTGCCAGTGACACTGGTGGCAGTAGCAGCAGCAGGAGCAGTAGCAGCAGCAGCAGCAGCAGCAGCAGGAGCAGTAGCAGTAGCAGTAGCAGTAGCAGTAGCAGTAGCAGTAGCAGTAGCAGCAGCAGCGGAAGTAGCAGAGTCGTAACACTTCAGGGCTCGATGCTTGAGGAGGATGTTGAGGCCACGAATCCTCCCCCAACACAATAAGCTGTTTGGCTGAGGAGGTTCTCGAAATCCTGCAGCCCCACGAGATTGTGGTTCAGGGCTTTTGGGATTGCGTTGGGGGGATGCTGACGCTTCTTCACAGCCCCGAAACCCTACGCGTCCAGTCCGTGCCTGTGAGAACCACAGGTGCACCCAGCACCGCTGTACCCGGCAGCACGCACAGGGGCGCCGCCACCCCTTCATGGAGGAAAATGCCGTGCTTTTCTCAACGTGGGTTCGGTGTCTCAGCTCTTTCATGAAGATGGGAACGGGCCAGCATCACATCATGATGACATGCGTTGCAGACCACTTGCTGTCTCTGTGCCATGGTGCCGCCTCCAGAACCATGGATCCTGCTATGGCTCCTGCCCGACTCATGGACTCTGAGCCTTCCACGCTTGCCACATTTCACCGGACATGCCACCGCCCTCCAAGGGTTTTGTGATGCTTTTGCTAAACTATGGAGGGCTCCTACGACCAACCCCACAAATCTCGATTGCAGAATGCTGAAATGCTGAAACCAACATAGCGCCGTGCCTGCGATCGATTCTCAAAGACCGTAGGGCTCGGCTATGGAGGGCTCCTATGATTAACACAGCTTCGTGATGCATCGAAGGGCCCGAACCTGAAACGCCTGGGATGTGCGAGAAAAACACTCGGGCAGCTGAACTGAAAAAATCGATTCAAAGACCCTGAGCTCAAAACAAGGGCAGAAGAAGTCATACAGATCATACAGTAACACTTACACGATCGGTGGTGCTAAGACTGCATGTTCGAGGTTTCCCAGAACCA
>BGNK01002089.1:13760-36584 GCA_003297005.1 Symbiodinium sp. clade A Y106
TATGATTGTAACCTTCTTTTTCGAAGGCCACTCCAAGTTCACGTTATCAAGCTACCAGCATGGAGGAGTCTCGTTAGTGCAAGGCGGCTACACTGCCTAGAGTTTCGGCAGTGGAGACTGATCATGGCACTCAGCTGAGAATGAAGACGCTCTTCCCGCAAGAATCCTGCGGATCTCCCTCACCACCTTCGTCGGCGTCTTCATTCCGGCTGGCAGAAGCACTGCTACTGTTGCTTCGCAACAGCGGCACTGCTTCGGTCTACCGAGGTATCTGCAAAATCTCGGTGCNTGCTACTGTTGCTTCGCAACAGCGGCACTGCTTCGGTCTACCGAGGTATCTGCAAAATCTCGGTGCTGGAAAGGGCGAGGCTTGTCAGCCCTGACTTTAGCTGTAGGGTGTTCATGTCAAGGCCGTCATAAGCAAGATGCTCCTATAACATGTTATGTTGTTTCGTCCTTCATTGTGTCCTAGATGCTTTACTTTACTCTCAGCAGTAGTAGCGTATCACGGCTTAGGGGATTTCGGGGCTTTGGTTGAAGAAAGATTAATTGCTGAAGCCTCCCATCCTCGTGCCCTTGCAGCTGGCGGGCAGAATGCTCACCATGATCTACTGCTTCTTCTTGTCCCCCTTCTTGTCGCCGTTCTTGGCATCACCGTTCTTCGCATTGCCGTTCTTTGCATCGCCATTCTTCTTGTGCTTCATCCTCACCGACCACAGATGAAATCGGGTGATCAGGATCGACATGGTGTTACAGGACCGCACGTCTGTTGACGCGAATGGGCTCCAGTGCTCATGAAAACAACAATCACATCAGGCCCATTTCTATGACTCCACATGATTCTACTTGCACTCGCAAATGCCGAGAACTGGCCAAGCAGCTTTTGGCGTGATGCAGTTGCAGTCTGCGGCTCGGGTTTCTCGCTCGGTCATTGTATGAAGTCAAGAAATCAACAGAAAAGCAACAGGCAATGTCTGCTGTAGCGGTAGCGACAACAGAATGCGGGTTTGAGTTGTGCTGTACATCCTGCACCTGCTTCTTCTGCGTGTGCACGAAGACGGCCACACGCACAACTAGCATGTGCAATAGGACATGTCAAGCCCATCGAAAGTCAAAGCTGTGGACCCCGACAGCTTCTCGCTGATCTCTGCGATGACGGATGCAAAGACCTTGGAGCGAGCGCTTGTCGCGAGCAAGCAGGCTCAAAGTGGACTTTGAAGGACCTGAGGGCCGAAAGAGACGATATTGGTGGATGCAAAATGAGACAGAACTCCGGACTGGGCTGAAAGACTTGTCTGGCGAAACAATGCTGATCCCGCAGCTCCGTATCACGTACTAAGCATTGAGAAAGCCATAGGCCGTATCACGCGGAAAGCGGCAGGTGCCGTCGCAGCCCTCGGCCTCTAGTAGCCTTCGATGCAACGCTAGCTTTCCTCAGCATGTGATACAGACCGTCGTTTTGGCAGACAAGAAAGCCAAACTCCACCCCACTTACCCATGATACATGGCTCAGCTGGTGCGTGGCACTGCAGACCGCCTCCGAAGAATTGGCGCAATGGCAAACCCCGAAGCCCGAAGCCTAGAAGCCAAAATTCAGCCTTATACTCCAAAGCCTGCATGACTGTGATGAGGCCACTGCAAGTCCGACAAAGACCCACTGCATGCTGGCCATGCTATGGCCTGCAGAGAGTTATGGACAGGATGGTCTTTTGGGGGTTTTGGGGAGTTAAGGCTCTGGCCCAAAGTTGCGGCCCTTCTGAACCCTACCAGGCCCTACAAAAGCCGTGCAAGACTTTGCGAAGACCCTCATGAACCCTGAACAAGCATTCAGGTCCGACGCCTGAGCCCAGAGCCCGGAAGTCCTTTGGCTACGCTGGGCCCCCTGCCGAACCACACGATGGAGATCAGAACCGTGGCCATCTTCCCTCGGCACGGAAGTGGGATGCTTCGTGCCCCTCTGGCTACAGGGACTTGAGACTTGTGCCCCAGCCCTCTGAGGTCTTTAGGGCGTGAATCACCAAAAGGTCTGTGAAACAGGAAGTTGAAATGGGGGTCTCGGGTCTGGGGAATCGGAATCAAGTGATCAAGCTTGAATCCAAAAAGCCTGCCATACAATCCTTCGTAAGATGTAGAAAACCATAGAAGCACCGAAACCCTTTCGACTCCCTGGCAGCAGTGGCCTTGACGAAAGAGGGGCGAAGCTGGTGCAGTGTAACGGTTTAGGTCTCGGGCTCAGGGCATGAAACACCTGGCTTCGGCGGCGTGAGATTCAGCCCTACGTGACGATCAGGAAAGAAAAGGAAAATGGCCAAAAACATAATGTGACATCCAGTCATGCTCCCAAGGGCAAGGGGAGGGTCCTGCAAGCGTGAGGGTGGGTGAGGACCCCGCGAATGGTCGTGATCTTGGCATTCGTGTCGGGTCCAAACCAAGCAATCGTCAAGAAGATGAACACCTGCCGCGTTGATCCATGCAATGTCAACATCCCTTGTCTAATCGGCTCAAACAACAACAGCATCGTCAGCAGCATCTTGCTAATCAACAACATCTTATTACCATGCATCTCTATCATGCATCTTCACGGCGAATACCACAACAGCAGCAGCAACAACAACAGCAACAAAGATAATAAAAAGACTAAGCAGAAGCAACATCACCATAGCTTACTGTTGTTGATATCCTTGTATCAGTGTCCATCTCCATCTGCATTCTCGCTACAACCACCGGCATTAAGCTACAACGCCGCTATCATCATCCTCTTCCACATCATCCTCAACATCACCACTGTTACCAGCGCCAGCACAATCACTGCCTCCAGCACAATAACCACTACCAGCATCACCACTGCCACCACCACCGCCGCCACCACCACCACCAAAACAACAACGGGGCCACCACCACCATCATCACTATCACTATCATTATCAACACCATTAACACATATTTGTAGTACCCTCCTCCCCTGCCTCCTCCTCCTTTCTCTCGTCCTCCTCCCTCATCCTCCCCCTCTTCCTCCTCCTCCTTCTCCTGCCCTCCTTTTTCTCCTCCCGTCCTTTTTCTCCTCCTCCTCCACATCATCGCTCACATCTTCACCACCACCACCACCACTACCATCATCACCAGCATGAGCATCACTTTCATTTAGAACAACAACATTTTGTTCTTCTTCAACCATCCTCTGCAGATGAGCAAATCATCAGCATGCGAAAATGGCACTACAGTAGGAGAACTGCCTCGAGACACGTATTGTCGTGGACATCGCGCTGCTGCTGCCGCCGCCACCACAACAAACACCACCACACCCGCACCACTGCCACCATCAGACCGCTTCGTGTACCCTCTTGCTGCTCCTATAGCATAGCTGTCTCGCTGTCTCGTAGTAGCCAAGACTTTGGCCTGTGCCGTGACCTAGGCGAGTTGGTCCATAATCCTGCTCGTGTCCAACCCCTCAACCATCGGACGGCATTCATGTCGTGCTGAGGTAGCTCGCGATGTGTCCGTGAGATGCCCGGACCCGCCCGGCTACAAGCACGAAGGTTTCGTCGTCAACATACCATGATAAGCACTAAAAGTAAGAGCCGCGTGCCCGCCCCCACCCCCCACCCCCGCCAATTACTGACCCATCCAAAAATGCCTGCCCCAGCGCTGAGCAGATGGCGAAGATGGCAATCTGCAACGAAGTGAGCTTGAGGCTGGAGAGCTACGCATTCGGGATTTCAGGATGTTTCGCGGGATTGGGACTTTGTGGTTGTCAGGACTTGGACTTAGATTCTCGGAGCTTTGTCGATTGGGGGACTGGGACTTTTGGCCTCAAGCTTCTAATTCTACCCGAATCTGTTGCAGGCATGCGACCAAAAACGCCAAATCTTGAAGGATGTGATCCTCAGTGCTCTTGCCGTGCTGTGTTTTTCGAGATAGTGCTTGGGGCTTCGCTCCAGGATTGGGAACTGACCCGAGCTGACCGGCTGGAGTGAGATGCTTATCTAACCGTCTCTCGAAACCAATCATCTGTTTCCGTGCTCACGAAGCATAAAAATCCGAAATATATGATGACAGCGGCAGCAGCAGAAGAAGCAGGGTCGCCATCCTAGGAGTAGGAGCAGGAGTAGTAGTAGTAGTCGTCGTCGTCGAAGTAGTCGCGTCGTCGTCGCAGTAGTAGTCGTCGTGGTGGTGGTGGTGGTGGTGGTGGTGGTCGTGGTCGTGGTCTTGGTAGTGGTAGTTGGTAGTGGAAGTGGTAGTGGTACTGGTGGTAATAGTAGTGGTAGTGGTAGTTGTAGTAGGATCAGCAGCAGCAACAGGCAGGAGCAGGACAGGAGTTTCTGGGACTAGTCAACACGAGATACCACTAAATTAATCAGTAGCAGGCAACTAGCAGCAGCAGTGATGGTCATGACGGCAGAAGTAGCAGCCCACTAGAAGCAAAAACACTAGCTCACTAGCAGCACCTTGAGAACAGCAGCAGTACTAGTAGCCACTGATTCTGCCAGTGACTTAGCAAAAACGATGACAACCACCACCACCACTGCCACCACCACCACCACGTCCATCCCGCTACGGCTGTCGCTGCTTGTGCTTCACCTCCTCGTGCTGCTGCTGCGGCTGCTGCTGCTTCTCTTCCAAACCATCCTTCTACGGACAACCCGGGACTCAGGGTTCAGTCTTTAAGGCGCAATGCGCTGAGGACATGCACGTGATTTCGGAGCCACCTCATCAAGAATCGTGAAGTTCTCGAAGAGAAACTTGACACCTTAATCTGCAACGGCCCACTTTCTTTGTAGACGGACCGACATGAGAGCATGCCTTAAAATCTGTTGGCGTATCGCACTTTGGGGTTTGGGGCTGCGGTGCTGAGCCCGTCCGCCTGCGTTCAGCTGGCCGGTCAGGAATGAAACCTTGACAATGCAATCGTTTCCAGTTTCTAGTGATTCTAAATGTTACTGTTATTACCAGATCATCTGCAGGAGAACTGGTTCGAGAAAACTGAAGCCTCCGGAGTGGCACATCCGTGAAGCCGAGCGGAGGTGGAAATTGCGAAGGCAGCTAAAACAGGTCTTCGAGATGCTACAGTACGCTGCCGTTAGCTTCATCCGATTCTGTATCTCTCTTCCTTATCTTCCTTGCACAACCGTAGCTACGCATGTTGAAGCCCTCCAAGGTGTCCGGATACCAAGCCTGTCTAATGACGCTTTTGGCGGGAAAAAGCACTTGGCATAGAGACGGTCATCCCCGTTAGATATTAGGTGCGAACCGCTCGGCCATTTCTCCATCTTCTAAGACACTCAAAGTCCGTCAAGGTGCTCGGCGGAACTGGAGTCCTTGTTTCAACGTGGCTTAGTCTTCTGCACGGGCAGTTTAGGGGTACAGTTATACCTCCAAGATTGAGACCTGTTACACGGATTGCCGTGTAACCACGGAGGAAATCTTTAGTGCTGAATCGATGAGCTTTGATCCCGCGAAGCGTGAACCCTACGATCCCAAAGTCGCACGCTTCGAAACAAAAACCTCGACACTGAACCCCAAGATCAGAGCTGGTGCTGGGAACGCAGCCGGAAGCAGAAGCAGCGCTGCCCCTGCATTTGTCATGAACATCTGCTCGTACCTGTCGGTACAGTCTCTCCTCTTGCAGAAAGTGGGCGCTTGGAGGTTTAGGGCATGACCCCTCCTAGCGACGAGCGCAACACGGACACGTCAAGAGTAGCACCAGTCACAAATCTACCCGCGACGTAGTGTGATGATGATGCTGCACGCAATCAGATTACACCTTCAGGTCTATAACACACTACTGAAGCCTCGTGGCGGCTGACACGACTAGGATTCCTCACGTCCAACTCTTTAGCCGGCATTGTACGGATCTTCAAAGATTCAAGCTAAGTGCACGCCTGGCGACCCCTCGACCCGAGATCACTCCTACACACCCCCAACACCCTGCACACAGAGCGTGGAACCTGCACCTTGCGGTGCCCCAAATACATGATGCTCATCTTACATCATGCTATGCCACAACGCAAGGTCCTACCCGATGCCCTGTCATATCTTTGTTGTGTTGTTTGTGGTATTACTACGTATGCCAGATTGCATCAGACTCTCGCATACCAGGTCACCCTAACCGTCCTAACCCCGAAGGCCCTAAACCCCTATGCTGTCTTCTGCCGGTCACGGTGAGAGCTGCGCAGTCTGACTTCTCATCTTCTCCTGCGCTGCGGAGACAGTGCCATCGCCTTTGCCAGGCCGGATCGGAGGATGTTAGGGCTTTACGGGATGGCGGGAGTGTAAGCTCTAGGGCTTTCGGATTTAGGGCTTTGGGAGTGTTGGTTCTCGAGACTTTAGAAGACTTCCGCAGAGCTTTCAGACCTCAAGTCGATGTCTTGTGAAGTCCTCGGGCATGAGTGGAACCTTTGAAAGTCACGCCTCCTTGGGACCAGAGGCGTTTATTCTTCTTTATTTGGGGCACTCGAGTTTTGGTGTTCATCACCCTTATCCTCACTTCGGAACTCGGAGCTTTGACGTCTTGGCTTTCGAACGCCGAGGTGAGCCTGAAGCCTGCAGTCTTTTGAGTGTCAGGTCTTTGTACTGATAGAGATCACCAAACATGTCAAGGCCCCTGAACTTTACCTGCAGCTCTTCTGAATCCTACCACCAACTCCCGTTAACCCAGAAACCTCGTAAAGCCGGGACCCCGCAATCGCTCTTAGCTGCTCGCAGAGAAGCGACACCACGAGAAGTAGGACTCCGAGGGGCTTCGCCTGCTCTCCCGCAATCCTCTAAGGCAGGTAGGGGATGGACATGCAGCCTTAGGGTCAGATGTGCAGCTCCAGGATTCATCTTGCTCAGTACCGTCTTGTTCCAGATTTGGGCGCTGGGGGGGGATATCAAAGCATGAAGGAGTGCAGGAGACATGGTGCTTGCACACGGGCCGTTTCCTTGCATGGCGCAGAGCCTTTATCTGGCCTTTTCCATTGTTGGAACGGCCGAGGTGACGGACACATCAGACTCGATTTGCATTCGCAAAGCCCAATGCTTCCCAACTCTCTTTGGGCCGGTGGAGTCACCTACAGCTAGCCTTGCTCATCATCAGGAGCATCTTCTTTCGACGTCATCCGTTGCCCATGGCGTTGGTTCATCGAGGACACCCATGAAGAGTTCTCACTTGCAAAACAGATCTCACATCGCTGGACAAGCAGGTCAAAGCTTGCTGTCTGTTGCATGCGCGGCAGAGACTGCCACCAGAGCAGTATTTGGTGAGCCTCATGGACTGTTTCAGAATAGCGGCTCATTTTTCGCTGGGTTGCATTGAATTCTGACCATGCTGTCAAGGCCGCAGTGCCTGCCGTGCAGGCAGAGCACCAGTGTGTTGCGCCCAAGTAGACTAGTACCGTCAGCAACCCAGAAGCCACTGCCAAGATGGCTTGATTCACGGCATGCCACCTGGCATATCTGGGCAAGCGCTGCTGGTAGAAATGAACACAAGAGTGAAAGCGAAGAGCCATGTACTCGCGAGCGGACAGGCATGAGTTGTGGTCATCCTCAACCTCGGGATCTCCGGAACGTGAAGTGCCAGCACAGGCTGCTCCTTCGTACTGCCCGTGTCTGTAGACTGTAACGGACGCAGGGGCACGGCTGAAACTAAATGTGGAAAGGAAGGAGGTCTGAGAGACGCCAGCGGATTTCAAAACAGAATCTTCCACTGCAGCAATAAAATGCCCAAGCGTTTCTTCTGGCGCTTCCACATCACTGGACGTCATGTTCCTGGAATACACATCGGCACAAGATCTGAATTTCCAAATCTCTGCCTCTAAAGCAAGAGCTGCAGCACGCAACTTTTGCCACTTTGTCGTGGGATCCAAAAATGCGATCAGAGCTGATGTTAACCCTGCACTGATAGACAAGCCTAGATTGCAATAACTTGCCACGTCTGCCGGAATGGCTTCGGGTATGTTCACGTTTACAAGCGTGAGAGCTGTAATAGTGTAGCCTGTCAGCAGCAACATCGCGTATGAGACTTTGGCAACATACTTCATTCGGGTGGCGACGTGATGGTACACATCGACATCGACCCAAGCGCGTTGGAGAATCTGGCAGCTGGCAAGATCCCGACCGATGCCAGGTTTCCGCCGATCTGAGTGCATCTGCATGAGTACCCTGTCAATGCGGTTCAGAGCTCCTAGGTTCACTGAATGCGTCATCGGAGACATCAGCACCTCGATTATGGCAGCCTTGATCTCTGGAGAACACTGCAAATAGCTCCTCGTCTGGAACCAACCCTCGAACCCCAGGGCTTGCTTCTTGAGGATGCCGAGAAGATGGAACTGTGCATCCTCCCAGTGAGCTCCTGGAGCTACTTGAAGCAGCTCTTTCCAGAGATACGTGCGTTTCAAGCCATATCTCTTGCAAAAGAGTGACCCTCCCCCGCCGGACTCGAGCTTTTTGCGAGTCTTCGACCTGCCTAGCTCAACTGCTATCGTCAGCGGGGAGGCAAGAGTGAGTACTGCAAGAAACTCATCCAGCATTTGTCTGGAAGTGCAGCGAACAAGCTGGCCCATCATCCGCATTTGAGCATCTCTGAAGTGCTCTTTTGGCACATCGCTGCAGTCTCGCCACTGGCCCCACTCAGGATAAACCAGTGTAGGTCTCTCGCCTTTTAAAGCCAAATATCTCTCAGTCAGTTCTTGAGCTAAGAACCGCTTCATGTCATCTTCCTTTTGGGCTGGCGCTTTCTCTGCTTCGGGAGAATCCTTGATGGAGGCTTCCTCAAGCAGCGCCCCGATCTGTGCCCAAAGCGGCACTATCTTGGACGGTTCTATCTTGGGGGCTGGGTCGGCTAATTCTAAAGCCTTAGTCGACGTTCGTGTCATTCTGTGACCAATGTGTTTGACACGTCGGTGTTGGCGCATAAGGTCTGTCAGCGTCTGGTGCAGAAAAGCCATGGTAGAATAGTGGTAGAAATTGCCCGTACCCGCTTCATTGAGTCGCTTGTCCAGATTCCTCAACTCTTGGATGGCTCCATCAACATGAACATGACATTCCATAAAATCTCGTGAGTCAAGCAGCAGCAAAGGAATTTCGCGGGCAACAATATCTGCCAAAGCTTTCGCAGACAGCAGCCCGTCGCTCCCGTCCAGAGTGGCGATCGCAAATCCAGGGATTTGGTTTATCAGCATTGTCTGTAGTAGTCCTGGCTTGTTTTGAAGGAGTTTAGTTTTACTTAGTAAAATGGTGATATATAGCAAAAAACTGTGGTTTTCCCCATTATAGCAACTTAAAGCTAATTCCTTAACAGCAAGCCAGAGTCTAGAATTCAGGATTTTGAGAGGTGCCCAATCACGTTTGAGTCCATCTCCGCCATCGTGCTCAGAGATGCAATCCACGACAATATAGTGTGTACATCCTGGGTTGCTTTCGACGGCGCTTGAAAAATTGCTACGATGGAGGGTATAATAGACAATGGGGTTTTCTTATACGGTTATTGTAACTCAATTCGGTTGAAACTCCTTAACGGCAACCCGGCATCCAGGTGGTGCATCCAAGTATGGGTAATAATTTACGGCCTCAGCACCCCTATCCTTCTTCAATACATACCACATCCTGTCGCTCGCGCTCCTCCAGTTCTTCGAACTCTTTCGCAGCTGATATGCGACTGAATCTGGGTTGTGACTAGCCTCCAGTACATTCGGAGCCTGCACGAATGAGAGAACATAAAATCCCAGTTGCCCCCTGCGGCGTTCTGCCTCCTCCTCACAGAGTCTTCCAAACACAGCTGACAGACTGCAGTCGTTTTGCCCAACAATGACCAATGCTTTATGCTGCCTTGC
The DNA here is from genome assembly GCA_003297005.1 of Symbiodinium sp. clade A Y106. Classification (NCBI taxonomy): domain Eukaryota; class Dinophyceae; order Suessiales; family Symbiodiniaceae; genus Symbiodinium; species Symbiodinium sp. clade A. The sequence continues at coordinate 23,570 of BGNK01002089.1, forward strand.
CACCGGTATCACGCAATCCTTCAAAAAGGTTTGAATCTTGTACTCAGTGTCTCGCGCGCCATTCAACCCATTCTCTTCAGACACAAAGTAGTGTTGCCTATTCACTTCCTCTCCTGCAAGCTCACTCCAGTGATGCTGAATCAGTGTCAAGGGATTGTATTGGTACTTTCCCCCTGCCGCCGAAAAGCACATCTGGATGACCAGTTTCGGTCTGGGGTAGAAGTCCAAGCCTGACATTACCTTGTCAAGGTTGTTTAAAGGGAGCATCCGTGCCTGCTTGTTGGAAAGGAAGAGGAGCTTCCGAGTCAGCTTCCTGCCCCCGATCTCGACCTCAAAGTTGTCTACAAGTCCGACGATGGTCGCGATTTGCAGTGCTTCAAGCTCTTTCTGCGAGTCATCTTTCACTGACATCTTGTCCAAGTCCCTGTTAATTTTGCCATCGGACTCGGCTTCATCCCCACTATCCGAAGAATCCGTTCCAGGAATAGTGTCAACGATCTGATCGTGCCTATATATATCTGGAATCTTCCAAACAGGCTCCTGGTTCATCAGATCTCCGATCGTCAAGCCTGCAAAACTGTTGCTGCTCTCGGCAGTGGCCTCCTCTTCACTAAACAGGAGGTCATGTGGTTGCAACCTTTTCTTTGGTGCGATGTGGCCTGCATCTTTTGGGTCTTTGTCTTCCTCCTCTGGTTTCCCATCACAGCTGCCACCCGACTTTGGGGAGGCTTTCAGTGAAGACTGAACTGTGGCCGGCTTCGCCTTCGGATTGATGCGCCCTTTTTTTACTCGGGGCGTGGCACTTGGCAGCACGGCATCTTTCGCGGCCTGCCTTCTACTTTGCATGGCTTCACAATGCTGTGGGCCGAATGCGGTATCCGCTGACATAAAAAGCTTTGCGGTAACTTCAATACGCTTCAACGAACCAAAGGAAGAAAAGCACCTTCGCCTTAGATTCTCATAAGCCACAGATCCTGGCACCAGCCCGCTTGCCCAGAAGCTACGGTTGATGATATAAATCCTGCAGTACCCATAATAAGGAAGATATCCACAATCCCCTAGTTTTGGTAATTCAGGATTTATGTCATCAACCGTATCACGCAAATCTCGGACCCGAGATCCCCTCCTAACCGTCCGCCCTACGTGCGACGAGGAGCCTCGATGTCTCCTCCTTTCTTACCCGACATGGAGAAGCCGGCAGTCCCCAGCCTCAACACGGCCCAGCAGGCTTCGGGATCAGTAGATTAAGCCGGGGTCCAGGGAGGTGCTGGAATTCGGGCTTCTTTGTCTAGGTAGCGTCGAAAGACGTGGTCATGAAAAAGCAAAGCTAGAGCAGCCAGATGTTATTTGCAAAGCACCCGGTTTGCCTCGCTCCAACGGGCATTGTTGCACATCTCCATTTCACATAACAGATTTGTAATTGCGGTGTCCTAGGGCACTGGCTAGATCGGCCCTTGGAAACAGAGGGAGTCTTGTCAAGGTCCCGGCGTGATGCCAAAGGCTGCGATCCACTGCAGTGTGGTAATTCGCTTACCTGGCCGTGCTTGCCGGGAACATGTTCCATAATTAGCCTGCAGGCGAGTGCTCGTGCATTCCGGCTCATGAGAATCCTGATCCGTTTGCTGTGCAACATGTGGTAGATCTCGTGCACGATCTGACCTCACCGTAATCGCGCGAAGCGTGACCACTCCAGAGGCAGCCAAGCATGGCTGGCAAGGTCTTCGAGGACTTCGCCAGCGCCTGACCAAGGTGGAGAGGGCTGCCCCTCCCTATCTCTTATATCTCTTATACTTTCTTAAAGTCTTGAGTTTGGGGCCTCGGCTCCCTAAAAGCCCCGTGAAGAAGTCCGCTCCGCTCCAGCCTGGATGGGGTAGGACACCGACTTCAGCGCCTCGTTCGAGGCAAACTTCGCTCCGCACTGAGCGCCTCGGGCCGTCCAGGGCTCTGGAGATCCTCATTGTTTGTGATCCTCAGGATCCTTGTCGTATTGAGGAGGATGACAATGACACCGACAACGAATAACTATGATGGTGATGCTGATGGTGCTGATGCTGATGGCATTAGGAACGCTCTGAGCGTCACCATCATGACTATGGTTGACATGTCTCGACAGGTTCTTGTGGTCGTTTGTAAGACAATCAGCGCTGTTGTTGGTCCATGTACTGTGATCACGAGCATGATCCCGGTCGCTTCATGCGCTGGAGCTCGCTAGTCCCGGGATGGCTGCCCAGAGTATGACAATGGGACTACGGCATCAACCTGCATCGACCACGATCATCGAGGCCCATAGGACTAGTTGACCTGCGTTATGAGTGGCGTGCTTGCGGCGTCAACTGCTGCAGTTTCTCAGACCCTCAATGCAGGGAAGGCTGGAGCCCGAGGCGCTAGGCTAAACGAGGTCTCCATTTTCTCCAAGCAGCTCAAGCGAGGGTTTTCTGCTCCCTGATCTCACTCGCCGCGAGATTCACGAAGGAGCCTCCGTACAAAGGAGTCTTCACTCCGATCTTTGCCATCTCTGCGACAGGATCTGCACCGGGAAGAGCCAGGACCATGCTGTCTTTGCCTGCTTTGCTGCTCTGCACCGGAGATGCCAAGGACTCGCTGAGCAAGCAGTCGATGGTTCGGTCCACACCCCGCTTGTAGAGATGTTCAATGCTCTCTGCTGTGCAGAAGGCAGCTTCTGAGGCATTCTCAAACCAGGTATTGTAGTAAAGATACCCATTGGGGCTCCGATTATGATGAAGGACATCAAAGACCGCTGGTCGTCCACCATCGCAGAAGCTCGCAGGCAGGCTGTACGCAGAAACGCTGGGTTCCTTCTCTGATGGCCCCGCAGAGAATTTCTGATCACGGCTCAGAATTTGTATGCCCCTGGTAAAGCCCTTTGCAGTGGCTTCCCCGGTGGCAACAAATGCCTGAACAGCCTCCTCCCTCTCTGCAAAATTATGGAAGATGTAGTTGTCCCCTCGGGCGCGGTACGACGAGGCATCGCACGGCGCGGCCCCGAAAAGCTGCTGACGCAGGGGTCGAGCAGCCACGGCGCAGAAGCCCCGAGAACGAATTGCCGTCCAGGCAGGCTCTTGAGAAAGAAGGGCTCGATACTTGTCCTCACATGAGAAGTGCTTTGGCTCAAAGGAAGGTGGGAAGCGTTAAAAATTTCAGGGCCGTTAGGGTGTTGAATCGGAGCAAGGTCCTCCCAGAAAGAAGACACCCCAGCCACAGCTTGCCAGAATGCGTTGAATGATCGCTGGACGGTGCCGGAACCCTCCGACTCGGCATACTCGAGGTATGACTGCAGCAGAAGGTCGGCACTGGGGCAGAGGGCGGCCGGAGTAGCAGTTTGCTCACGGGCTTCTCGCTTGTCGTTCGCAAGAATCAGGAAAAGGCTGCAAGCACCGCCGCTGGCACCAACAAAGCGATCAACTTTCACAACATCCTCCCCCAGTAAGTTCAGAACATCACAGAGCCCTCCAGCTGCGACGGAGAAGTAGGCTGCGCCCGGCAAGGCCACATCCAACACCAGGGGAAGCTCAGTCTTTGCCCTCAGGTTCGAAAGGATTTCCGCCCGTGTGCTGGCCACCCGCTCCTGCGCATATTGCAGCAGGCGCGGGAGAAGCGATGCGGCCCCGGACATGTTGGCACGTTCGGGTGTGAAGCCCTGGCCCAGGTGCTCGAGTCACGAGGGCTATCAAACCGGATCTCTGTCCTGCGAAGTCCTCAGGTAAGCCCCAAAACCCAAGCAGGTCGCAAGTGTCCGAGAAGCTGAGAGAGGCACAAGCAACGATGCCCTGCGACTGGAGGTATGGCAGCCTTGGGGAGAGCTGAACAGAACAGACGGTCTCAATCTCAGCAAAGTCTCAGGCTTCAGGCAACTCAGCAGTTGCGCCCAAACAAGCTGAGGCCCCCCACCACTTGTTCTTGGGCCCAGGGCCAAACCTGTCAGCACGAAATTCCCCCCAAAAGTCCGAATCCTGCTCTTGTCCGAATCCTGCTCTGTCCTCGTACTTCCTATGATTCTCTGCAGGCTTCTGCCGAAAGCGTAGTATAAGGGCCTTAATAATGAGAATAAGCTTTGGGGTGCTTTATACCATGATAATTGTGATATAATTGGGATAAGGAACTCCAACACAGTATTAAGTAACGAAGTAATTGATTTAAGCCCCTAAAGTATGTCCTAGGATTCTGGGCGCGTCACATGATGATCCCCAGGGCCACCAGGGCTGACCTCGTGAGCCGCCGAGCTCAAGGTAAAGGGGGAGAATCTCGTGCTGTCTCTGTAACACGGCTACCGAAGTAGGAGATAGTCTCGTGATCTTCGTCTCCATCTCATGCTCAGTATCCAAATGCTGTTGTCATCGGCGTCGCGTTACCGCAGTAGCGACACTACAACTGCGCTGACCACCCTACCGCCACTGTAGGTACCACTTCCACCACGACCATAGTCACTACTACTACCACTACCACTGAATACACGTGAGCAGTGGCATAATGTGATTCATTTCAATATTGAAGTCTTCGCGAGAATGAGTCTATTGCCGTGTAACTTAAGCCGGACCATCTGGATGCATACGTACATGACGATGGAACAGACACACCACTCCACACACTTAGAGCCATGCTCAAAAGCATCGTGGCTGTCCTTTTATACGGAAATTGCGACGAGGACGCTTTCATTGATGCGCCCCGTATACGAGGTCCCCCCGGCCACTGGGTGTACTCCTAACCACAGTCCCTACAACTACAACTGCTCTTATTGGTACTGCCGCGGCCTCTGCTACAGCGACCACTCATAGCCCTGTGGCAGCTCAGGGCCCGGCACTGTGTGCTCCACAATGAGCAGGACCATCGTCTGCTTAAACCTGGACTTGAGGGCCTTTGGGGGTTTGGGGTCCCAGAGTTTGGAGTAAAGGATAGTATAGGGTACGGCGTTCGGGTGTGGACTGGCCCTGCCTCATCTTCAGGAATGCCTTGTTTGAGCGATTACGATGATCGTGGTGCGGACGTAATAGCGGCGGATGCTGATGGCAATGTTTGATGGTGAGGGCGAACATGACGATAAAGATCATGCTGTTGCCATCGTCATTGTCGATTCTGACGGTGACGATGACGATGGCGATAATGCAACTGGCGCTGACGAAGATAACGATGATGATGATGAAAATGATGATAATGATGATGATGTCGACAATGACGATGACGCTGATACTGACACCGAGTGCAATTGTGTTGATATTGAGGGCATTTGATCATGAGTGCTAACCACAGACATAACCATCTGAGTACATGTACTAGGTGTTAACTAGCATCTCAGACCGAGAAAGAGGGTAATGACGATCAGAACAAGCACAAGCAATGCAGCGGATTGCTGGAGAGGCAGTTCCGATGTGCATATTCTTGTGAAACGTAGGTTTGCGGTAGGAGCCAAACTGGCCGAAGTCTGGGCAACAATCAAAGCCTCCGTTGCCAGCCCAAGCGTTATCAGCTCTTGCATGACGGCTGGGGGGGCAATGTTCTACGTCACTCTGAGAGCCTGTTCTCATTACGCAGCTGGTTGACATTATGACGGATTCATTGTTGAAACCGCTGCGGGGTGCTGCCACTTTACCATCGTAGCCGCAATACTGCAAAGATCGAGAATAACGGCGATGAGGGCAACTTCAAGTACAATGTGCTGACAGTGATGGTGATGGTGATGATGCTAGTGATGATCATAATAGTACTGATAATGATGATGATGATGATGATGCTAAAGATGACGCTGATGGCGATGATGATGTTGATACCGGTACGATGACGATGGCAAGAAGCGAAATGTTGATCATGGAAAAAACCTGCAGTGGTGATTGTGGTGCTTTAGATTTGTGAGCACGATGATGGTGATGGCGATGGCGATGATGATGACGACGATGACGTGATAATGATGATGATGTGGGTGACGACGATGGTCAGGGTCGTCATGTTGAACATAGGCATACCGTGAATCCAAGTACAACTCCTGAGCCAAGCATCAAACCGGTCCTACCGAGGCCGCAGCTTCTCACCCGTGGCAGTTTTGTAGACGAAGATACTCTCCTGCTCGGGACGCGGTGGTAATCATGCTTGGGGAAGGGTTCCCCCACCTGCAGACTTGCTGAAACGCAGGCCTTACAGGAGGAACGGGATAATGCCTGGCAAACAAGCTCCTGGAGGATGCCATAGACGAAAAAGCACGTCCAAATGCCCGCCACGCCTAATCGCAAACATCGTGCCTTAAGTAGCAGTAGGCTAAGTAGTAGAAGTAGAAGTAGAAGTAGAAGTAGAAGTAGAAATAGTAGTAGCAATAGCAGCAGCAGCAGTAGCAGTAGCAGTAGCAGCAGTAGTAGTAGTAGTAGTTGTAGTAGTAGTCGTCGTCGTCGTCCCAGTCGTAGTCGTAGCGGTGGTAGTAGTAGTCGTCGTCGTCCGTCGTAGTCGTAGTCGTAGTCGTAGCCGTAGCCGTAGCCGAAGTCGAAGTTGAAGTAGAAGTAGCGGTAGCAGTAGCAGTAGAAGTAGAAGTAGAAGTAGTCGTCGTCGTAGTGGCAGCAGTAACAGCAGCAGCAGCGGCGGCGGCGGCGGCGGCAGCAGCAGCGGCAAGGCAGTGGCACTGGCAGCAACAGTAGCAGTAGCGGCAACAGAAGCAGTTCGCTGTTTTGGGTGCTCTGGGGGTATGAGGTGTAAGCATCCTAAGCATCCTTCCGATTTCTGCAGTTTCGCGTCCCACGGAGTTGTAGGCATTGTGGCTGGGAGTTTGCTTGACACTCATAATTTGCTTGCCAAAAGCTCTTTAGACAATGCTTGAAGAAGGCAACTCAGTGGTGCCCCGGTGGATCTTCTGCCAGTGTATCAGCAACAGGACACTCAAGAATGGCAAGTCCCACTGTACTATATACAAGTAGGACGGGTGCTGCCGGCTGTGCATGCACTATGGAAACACCGACAGCGTCACAGTGTGGCAGATGCCCAAACAGAGCCACTCGACTACGATGCAAGCCCCTTCCGAGCCCATCTGTCCGCGACTTGCGCCCAGCACCGAGACCAGAACACGTGACATGACATGACAAGTAGGTTCTTATTAAGAGTCTCGGTTGGCAAAGAGTCCGCAAGTGAACTGCAAAAGACCCCACTTCGTCCCCAATCCAAGGCATCCCGATGCCTACATACCCAATACCGTGCATCGGAATGGCAGGGTTTGAGCTTCAGTTTTGGAAATACCTCGTGTGGCAGTTCTGCAGACGTCAGATATTAGAGATACTGTGGTGGAAGGTTTGGGGCCGATGGCTACAAAGAAAGCTTGGCGATTTGCTGGGGTCAAGGCAGATCAAGAGTCTGAAGGCATCCATCTTCCTGATGCCTGGCGGGCACAAACCTTAACCTGCTGCGATGCCTTGAACACCCATCTTCTACAACCGCATGATGGACGGATTGGCCGAGCTTAACCAGAACGGCAGCCTTTGCCACGGACCGGGGCGCGGGGGCTGAGGCGTCAGCGGCGTCACCCCGGCTACACGCCCCGCTTACTTGAGCCAGTTACGGGCACATGTGCGCTTGCTTTCGTCTCATGTAGAGATCCTGCTCAATCTCTCTGGGCTGCGCACATGCAGGGACGCCCTTCTTTTTGGTCACCGGTGGGCACATCCATCAAACATGATCGAGCGAGAGAGCGAGAGCGGGCGTGAGACTAAAGAGTTCGCCTCGCGGCGGGCAGCCTGTCCGTGCGCACTGCGCGCTGGGACGCTGCAACGGAGAAGAGAAGGAACGTGCAGAGAATGTGCAAGACTTGCAGGCCAGACCTTAAGTCTACCTTGTTTGTAGTGATGCGTACAAGATGCAACAAATCGGAATGGATCTTTCTGCTTGTGCCAAGCTGGACAGCACAGTCACATTGCAGAGCTAGTCCCAAAGAAGCTCCAGAATTGCTTTGCCTGCAACAACCTCTCGAGCCTGGGAGGCTCAATGAAGTGCAGGTCGATTTCTACAGAGCTTCAGACACCATCGGATCTTCCTCAGTCGTCCGCGTCCCCTGTGCGCAGACAGCCGCGGTTCCGCGTGACCGTTTAGTTACCCCCAAAGCTTGGACCTGAATGAGTAGCGTGGTTTCCCCTCGTGATTGGAATCAGGGAAGCAAGTAGAGGCACTGGATGATGCATTGGGATTTCTGTGGTCACACTGGCACCCTGTGCAACCCGCTACGATGTCAGGATGCGAGCCGATTCAGCTCACCTCTTGAGTTGCCCAATCCTCCGAAATGGAACCCAGCCCTCAAGAAGCTCAAAACTCATGCCTGCTGAAGGTGCAGCACGAGCGTTTCAGGCGCGTGAACCTGTGCAAAGTACGCGGGAGGGCAAGCCTTTGGCACAGATGCACCAACATCACCAACAACGACAACAACAACAACAACAAGAAGCGGCCGGAACATGCCGGAATATGGACACAGCTGCAGGCTGCAGGCAGCGGCGGCAGCATCGGCAGCAGCGGCAGCGTCATCGTCAAACACCGCTATGAGCATCAGCTGCATCCAGAACAGTTTGAAGCAACTCTACTAGGACTATGCCACCAAGGCGCTGACGGGTGCATGAGACATCTCCGTGCCCTCTGCTCGGCCTACACTCCTAGAACTGCACAACAACCCCAAGCCCGAGAGCTGCACTACACCTTTGACCGACCAAATCTTGCAGAAGTCTTTCGCAGGTCCCATGCCCACGCCTCCTTTGCCAGATCTTGGGCGGTCTTCCCGCGCGAGTTGCGCAGGTCCACGCGCGCGCCTGCTTGGGTGCAGGCAGATTCGCTCTTGACGGGTGTTCCTCATGTGTTCTTCAAAACTCCCTAACTGCAAAATCGAAACCACCGAAGCCCCTAGTCCGATCAGGGTCGGGTCCTGCTGCGAGCAAGACGTAAGCAGCTCCGAAGGAGCCACAGAGAATGCTCAGCATCAGGGGCGTGGCGCGCGAGTGGTGGTAGGCGAGTAAGCCTGAGATCGGAATAGAGAAAAAGATTTCAATTTAGACAGGATTCAGGACTCAGGATTGAAGTAGGATCTCGGACACAAGTGGGAGAAAGGGCATCTTGCGTTGCTCCGTCACCTTGTCAGCCTTTGGCTCCTTCTTCTGCTGGCTTTTAGGCTTTCAGGCGAGGGTCTGTTAGGCGTAAGCTTAAAGTTGGAGCTTTTGGTTCTTCGTGTATCATGCCCATGACACCCTTCCAAGACAGATGAATCCAAAGCCAAGCGGCTGAGTCGGGAATCGCGCGTGGTTCGCCGTATCTGGGAAATCCTTGGAATCTGTGTCACGGCTGAATCCCTACCGTTTGTCCTGTCAGCCATGTTTCTTCATGACCATAAGCAGCTTTCACATCATGCCGTTATTACTCTCAGGATCAGTGTTGTTGTTGCTATTATACCTTGATGGGTATTGTCAACACCCCGGAGAGCTAAGCAAACGACAGCCGCCTTGTTACAAGTTCTTGTCCCAGCGTCGTGGCACGGACTCAAAGGCTTTGCATCTACCGATCCAACCCCAGCCAGGCTGCAGCACCTAGATACTGCCACAAATAATCGTAAATACCACATTTGCATTGCAGCAATACTGATAAGCTTGTAATGATAATAGGAGCCCCAATATGGTGATGATCATGGTCTTCTTGGTATGATTACAGCAACCAGTACTGCAATCTCAGGCCGTCCTAGCAACAATAATGTTGGTATTGTGGCAGTACTCCTAATGTCACAATTAGCACGGGGCACCTGAACAGTATCCACCAGGATGGCTGCTTTGACCATCGAATGTCGAACTGCTCGTTGATGTCCGCCCGGCCCTCGCGTCACGTGCTCTCGAGAACTCTGCTTGCTGTCTTCGCCAATCGATTGGCCATCGCGGTGAGCTAGCAGAGATATCAAAATCTTTCACAGCTCGAAACCCGAGACTCAGGATTCATAGCAGCGGGGCAGCCGGCCTGGATCAAGGCGGACACGAGGTTTGGTGAACCTGTGCATTCTGCAGGATCCAAGGGATGCAGCCGAAACAGCAGTGCATGCACAGAGACACAACACAAGCAATAGCAGAACCAGCAGCCAGTAGTAGCAGCAACAGCAGTAGGAGAGACACCAGTCATCACCAAGCATCAACATCATCATCACCGGCATAGCAGTCATCATCATTATCATCACCATCACAACTAACACTTATTGACAGTCATCGTCGTACAGCCACAGCCACCACAGCCCCCACCATCTCCCAAAAACAGCATTGCAACTGCGGCGCCACAGCAACAGCAACAGGCGGTGCACTCACGAAGTGAGTCGATGGAAGCGGGCCTCCGCGCATGATGAAGGCGAAGTGCAAACCATGCCTCTGGAACTCAGGGCCAACCCCGCAAGCCCCCCAACCCCTAAACTCACGGGTTGCGGGTTTGAGGTTCAGATTTTGGGGCTTAGGGCCAAAATCCCCAGAATCCATAGCACGACGATGTAGCGGTTTCAACAACCTTTTTTTGATCTTTCGGAAATGTGGCCCTTGTATCTCTGAGAAGGAATGACCCTGAACTGCAAGAGATCCTGCCTTATCATATTCTGGGCAAAATCCCTGAGCTTTTGGGCACTGCCCCCTCTGGCACCGCACTAACCGAACTACAATTCCAATCAGAGTCTTGATGCGGGCTGTGTAAAGATGCATGATGGGTGCATGCGACTTCCAATGCTGACCTTGTTCGGCCACATCAGGCATTTCGGAAGCGAGAGCGAGACGCAAGTTCTTCCTTGTCTTATGGATCTCCTGGAAGACCTCGCAACTCTAACCCTCATCCCCTGAACCCTATACTACAGCCAGACAATACTGAAGCCATGCGTTGCGCCTCCAACCCCCACAACTTTGCTTTCATTCTATTGAAAGGCTTGCCCTCTTCACTTCCACAGCTCTTTAGCCCAGTTGCTGCAAGCTGTGGTTGGGAACCTGCGCCGGATTTTGAATAGGGTTTTGAAGTCCATTTTACTATAATTATAATGTGGAACCCCCGAAATAGTGTAGGTAGAAATAAAGGCCGCTACATTACTGGTAAGACCTTCGTCAACACCAACACCACACTTCTTGATAGGCAAAGGACGAGTCATACTGATACTTGGGCATCTTGTTGTCGGTACGGTTGCAGAAGCGTGCCTGGGCCTCAGGCATTGTAAGCTTGGGGGCTTGGGGTGAAGTTCAGGTTTCAGTGCCTAGCTGCAGCACCACGCCTGAAGCAAGATCTCCTGCAGCGCAGCCACGGCCCCCTCTGCGCATGCCGCCAGGAGCGGCACAAGCTCGGGAAAAGCCTGGAGAAGGGATGTTGCAATTGAGAAAGAAAAGAAGATGTCCAGGGCATGTGGCTGGTTGCCAGGTGCCAGAGCTACAGATGAGACGAGTATCAAACCTGGGGGATTACCCTGAGGCGGAAAGCCCTCGTTGCCTGCATCGTGAGGTCTGCGCCGCCCCGACAGAGGAGCCGGATTCCTTCGGCATTGTCCGCGATGCTTGCCCAATGTAGCGCAGTGGCTTTCCGGCCATCCCGACTGTTCCTCCGGAGGCTGCAACAGTCTGAATGATTAAGATATCGCTGTACGTACTTTACTCGTACTTGAAACGGCGTCAGAGTGTTTTCTCCTCTGAGGCCATCAACATTGTATTTACGACGCCAACATAAAGGCTGCCACTAAGCATGCTACTACCACTACCACCACACAGCAAACCCACCACTTCTGCTGCTAGTCCGCCACCCGCACGTCTCTTGCCATGACAGCCACTATTACATGTCCTACTCTTGCTGCTAGTAGCACTGACTACGACCTCTACGATTGTGATGTCGATTTGTTTGTAATCGTCTCTTGAATCTATGCTCGACACTTCTTGACCAGCAGTTGGACAAATGAAATTTGACACGTGCTCAAACAGACTGAGGCACGGCCACGCACGAGCCGCCAAGAGCAGCGAGACGGCATCGTTTCTTTTGTAGCACGCTGCGATGGATAGAACCGGCATGTGCTTTGGCAGCAGAGCCTGGAGGTTCCACGTAGTCTTCTAGTCAGTGCAGGAAAAGGCAGAGAGATCGAGAGGTTTCAGCTGTTCTTCTACTGGGTTTTGGTACTCCAACTTTGCCAACACTATGCACCCATGTCCGTCCTCCAACTTTCCCTTGCTGGTCCTGTCGTTCGGATCAGCTCTTTGCTGCAGCAGGGCCGTGATGAGCAAGGGACGACCATCCATAGCAGCGAAACACAGAGGCGACCAACCGGCCTTGTCGCGGTCAAAAATCCCACGAAAGCCATTCCTTGGACTGACAGCCCGACCTCTTGACTGAATGGTGCTTCTTCAATAACCTCAGTAAACCAAGCTACCAAACGCCTGTTCATGTGTCTATACACCTATCTATCGATCTATCTTTCTGTACATACAAACATACATACATACATACATTCTGACGTACGGGCACACACACACACACACGTGCACGCACACACACACACACATATCAAGACATATGTACACACACACACGCATCTGTCTCTGTGTACGCATGTGCGTGCGTACGTTCGCGCGCCCTCACGCACGCATACATCAACAAAAGCACTGCAGGATCCACCTCGGCAGGCAGGCAATTCCATACGGCATCCTCCAACAGACTACGTGGCGAGGCTGCTTCAACATTGCGGGGCATAATGGGCACTTGACACGACAGCCCACTTGGCAGGACGCCAGCTGCTTGCCAAAATGACACCCCAGCCCTGCAAAGGAATGTGCGCGCGCTGGAAGTCTGGGCCATTCTTCAAGATGAATGGGCCCAGCGAAAGTCTATACAGGCCTTCTTTCGGTCCCTGACGGTGCTGTGTTTCTGAAAATGCCACAGCCCTGACCAAATCGAAAGAGAGTCTACAGGAAAAATACGGAGTTGTTGATGTCCCCCAAACCAGTGACCAGTGAGTCCACCCGTGTGTGTGTGTGTGTGCGTGCGTGCGTGCGTGCGCGGGCGTGCGTGCGCG
>BGNK01002089.1:36654-109725 GCA_003297005.1 Symbiodinium sp. clade A Y106
AAGGGATACTATAGGGGCTTAATAATTACCTATACTTTTTTTGGGTGGGTGGGTGTGTGTGTGTGTGTGTCTGTCTGTCTTTTTGTCTATCTATCTATCTATCTATTCATCTATATCTATCTGTCTATCCAGGTATGTGAAAAAGCGGACCACTGACTGTCCCACACCGTCTACTTGAGCACGCTAGGGTTCTGATGCAGAAAGCGATCGAGCAGAAATCGTCCGGGATCGGCAAAGGGATCCACCTTAGCATCACCGGCGGTCTTACTATTGTCGGTTCTGTCATTGCTGGTTTTGAATACTAGTAGTAGCCGTTGTCGTCGTGGTGGTCGTCGTGCGGTGGTGGCGGTGCTAGTGGTGGTGTCAGTTGTGCTGGTAGCAGTAGTTTAGTAGTAGGAGTAGCAGTAGCAGTAGCAGTAGTAGCAGCAGCAGTAGCAGTAGCAGTAGCAGTAGCAGTAGCAGTAGCAGTAGCAGGAGCAGGAGCAGGAGCAGGAGCAGGAGCAGTAGCAGTAGCCGTAGCAGTAGCAGCAGCAGCAGCAGTAGTAGCAGTAGTAGCAGTAGTAGTAGTAGCAGTAGTAGCAGTAGTAGCAGTAGCAGTAGCAGCAGCAGTAGTAGTATGGTAGTTTTAGTAGGCGCCCCCCCTACCCACAACGCTTGCTCTAAACCATCTTAAGAGCACATCCATTTTGCTCGTTATTTGCGGTACTTTCGTAATGTTCTACCACTTCTTGCTGTCTCAACATCCACTTGTCGACTTTGCAAACTCGAGCTTTGGATGGGGGTGGGGGGTTAGGCGGGTGGGGGGTTGCGGGTGTGGAGCCNGTGGGGGGTGGGGGTGGGGGTGGGGGGGCAGTGGCAGTGGCAGTGGTAGTGGTCGTCGTCATCGTTGTAGTCTGAAGTCTGAAAGTCTGAGAACGTCAGATCTAAGCTGCTCAGATGCAGAGTTGTTCACAGAACAGACATGATGTACTCTATGATGTTGGTGCTTGTGCTTGTCTTGTGTTACATCTATTAGAGTCCAATTTTTCGTCTACCTAACGCCCAGTGATCTTAATATGTTCTGATGTAGGGAATCCTGCTGGGTTTCTCGTGCTGCCAGCGTTGTTTCACTAGTTCCAGCCAGTTGATTTCCTTTGTGAACCACCGTTGCTACTTGCTCATTGCTGGCACTCCAAAACACTGCCAGCATTCATTTATTTCGCCTCATCGAGGCAATAGCAAACAGTGGAAAGCGATTTCACCAGGTACGTTGCCTGGTTGCCTCAGTTGCGGCGCCCATGTTACATAAGTGGGGGCCATACGCTATACCAGGGCTTTAGAGAAGGATCTGGGCCGTCTTCGGAAGGACGTTATTAGCCCCGAAACTCTGCCAAACTGAGGAAGCAACTCCGAGATTCTCCAGAAACAGTCAGAAGAGCAAGAAGCTGGCTCATGTTTCGAAGGTTACTACCACAGCTTTTAGATTCTTTTAGCATAACCCTTAAGGGGCCCTAAGTTGTGAAAGTAAAGCAGGCACCTCCGTGGTGAAGCCTGGAATGGCCATGTCAATATGGTCGGCAGTGAGCTTGGCAAAGCGCACCGACTGCTGGTTCCTTGCGACAAGTTTACAGAAAAGCGCATAGGCTTCGGGGCTTAGGGTGTAGGGTTTCAGGCATAAGGTTTCAGGTTTAGACTCTTAGACTAGACGGACCAGGGGTTTCGTCTCTTCTCGTTCGGGCTGATTTCGCAGGCGGATTTGCGGGTTTGAAGGTCTCGCTACGAGGAGTCCATCCCACTCCAATCTTTTCGGCCGCGGATCAAGAGGAAGCGATAATTGTGCAATTCGCCCTGCGAGAGGTAGTACAGCAACTTACTCCAGACCATCTGCACGATGATGGTGCTCACGCGCTGGCGGTCTTCCTCACGACTGAAAGCCCCATCTCCGACAGAGTACCTCACATCCAGGCAATAGACGCTTGCAAAGCTGTTGGTTAAGGATATGAAACATCACCAGCCTAATTTGGGTGCTTCGGCCATGGCACAAGAAGGAACTGAATTCTGGCAGCAGGGTCTGGTGTGTGGCGCTTTCCACAACAATAAGACTGCTGTCAATGTGGCCCAGCTCGTGCGACATTCTCTCGGCTCTGCACCAACCCCTGCAGGGATGAAGCATCTTCATGTTGATGATAAATTATAGAATTATATATATATATATATTACTTACATTACAATATAATGTAGTAAGATAAGATATAATGCAGGTCAGCTCGGGAGTAGTCCGCTCACTGCTTGCAGGGGGCATCAGTCGCCTGCGAAAGATCTATCCACACGAAAAGTCGGGCACCAAATAGTCTTACTGAAGCTCTTCCTCCACACGAACTGAAGTGTATGCTGCCTTGACATCGAAGATGAACCTCAAACCCAACAACCTTACCGCAGCTGAGGCATCCTCTAATCTTCGAAGCGCACCGAAGGCTTGGCGCTTTGAGAATATGGCCCACCTTGAACCCTGAACTAAACCCCTGAAACTTTCATCCATTCATCAAGCGGCATGCTTCTCGTGCAAAATAGCCTAACCGACCTGGCATTGATGTTGAAAAAGAAATGCTCGCACGTCTGTGGTGGAAGCTGAGTGGGCTTGATCAGAGTACCATCGCTTGGGGCACCCGACACCCTGAATCCAAAGTTGCTTAGCGCCAACGTCTAAACTCACGAAACGTAGAGGTTCCAGTTCAAGCCTGAAATCGCCAATCGTCAGACCGGCATCGATAAGTTCTCAGCCCCAAATGTTTCAAACCGCAGACCCCACTGGTCCTGAACCCCAAATCCGAAAGCCCCATTGCGCACAGTCGGGCCTTCCACCCCAGGTCGCCTGGCTCAGGATTCCCCCATGCTGCCTCAGCGAAGAGCGCAACACACTGGGCCACGGCTAGAGCTTCGGCCTTTTCTTGGGGTTCAGGGGACGCTTACAGTTGTCCAGATGATAGCCAACAACGTGGTTATGAAATCCCCACCAGCATGTTTTCAGAAACCAAAGCTTCTGATGCTAAGAAGAAGAATGACGGGAGGCTTAATATAGGGGCCTTAATAATTCGAATAGGGTGTTGGGGTACATTTTACCATGATTATAAGAAGGAACCACCAAAATCGTATAGGTAATTATTTAGGCCCCTATATATTATAGTACCCTTATAGTAACCCTGACAGACCCCTTTGAAGGAACCCTTTAAGAAAACCCTAAAGCTACCCTGATTTCAATTCGGCACCTGGGGTTCCCAGAGTTTACCATCCGAACACAATCTGGCCTTCGTCTTTGCTCCTCTGGATAGCTTCTATCAGGGGCTGGGTCTCAAATGAAACTCGGGAGAACTGCAAAACTCGCCAGGAAGCTGGTGTTTGAGCGCAGGACACAAGACCATGAAGTACGCACTGCGAGCCACGTAAGAGTTGATGCTTCTGATTGCAGATGCCTGGCAATCCGCGCAGGATTGCGGGCAGGAGAAATAGTCGTACCAGATGAACAGCGGCTTGGCACGTAGTTCCGATGCTGCTGGCGCAGAGACGCGCCCCGCAAACAATTCAACCACCGGCGGAACGACGATCTGGCTCTTGCCAGACAACATGTTTCTCAGAGCATCTTGCAGAACTTTCAGCTGCTGCCCGGCTGGGTCAGGATGCTCATCAGCAAGCCACTGGTGCGACACGAAGACTGCATGTCCGTGAGTCCTCTCAAACTCGACAAGGTCGCCGCTGCGTCGCAGCTCCTCATGCGCCTTGACGACAGACAGTTTCATGAAGGCCTCCCAAAGCGTGTGCAGAGGGGTAGTCCTATAGCACGAAGTGAAACACGGAGACAGGACCGGCCTCCAGCGGCAAAGTATACCTGAGCAATGGCCACGTTCATGGATCCGTTTAGGCCTCCGGAACCCGAAACGAAAATCGGCTTCGAGGCGCATTGTGAAGGCTGCCTCACATGCTTCATCCAGAGGTCGGACTCCCTGGGACAGAGTAGCAGCGAATTGCTCCAGCGGGCTTTGACTCGCGGACTCCCGGCGAGTTGTCCCACAGAAACCTGCATTGCCGGTAAGTCTTGCAATACGTTGCAGTTGTGGCATGCGCGCAGCGGAGTGGATGTGATTTAAATGTCATCATCTGCGGACCTTACTTTGCACTGGGAAGAAAAGTCGGTGGTCACTCCAGGTCTGGCCTTGAAATGGCATGCGCAGGCAAGGGCCATCAGGCCCCCGAAAACAGCAAGAAAAATGGAG
This sequence comes from Symbiodinium sp. clade A Y106, assembly GCA_003297005.1. Taxonomy (NCBI): domain Eukaryota; class Dinophyceae; order Suessiales; family Symbiodiniaceae; genus Symbiodinium; species Symbiodinium sp. clade A. The sequence continues at coordinate 40,902 of BGNK01002089.1, forward strand.
CTGCGCAGTCAGTGGTGGTAGTGGCTCAGTGCTCAGACATCCACGGTAATCGCACTAGGTGTGTCATAGATGCCCACCACCCGTTGGTAACACGAAGAAAATACGAGTTTGTTTGATAAAGTGGCCGGCAGCAGCATTTCAAAAAATCGTTGCTAGACGTGACCATGATGATCGTGAATATCATGCATGCGAGGGGTGTCATGCAGAGTACGGCACGTCTTTGCACTAAGTCGCTTGAATCATGCTGCATCAATGACCTTTAGACAGATATCGCGCAATGTTTCTTTGCATGGCTGGCTTCATGCGAGTATCATGGACAACATGGCTCGCTGTGGACTCAGATGTTCTGATCATGGGACAGATGAGAAGTTTGATCGGGTAGCTAGTTGCGAGCATTGTTTTTCTCGTGAATGATACGATCGCAGGTGTTGCTAAGAAAGCAGCAGCATTGCCACGATCAAGATGATCACTGTCATCTTGGGGGTGCTTTTAGTCCTGCAATGTTTCGGGCTATTGTGAGCAGCCTTGTGAAGACTGCAGCCATGACTGTTCGAGCGTAACGACCTCGAATGTTTTTCAAGCCGCTTGCGGTGATCGTGGCTGTTACAGTCGTGCTCCTGTCGTTTTGACTGTTGTGGGCCTTCGGATAGTGAGCATCATAATCATGAAGATGATCAAGTACCTGACAATGATTATCATCGTGATGACGATGGTGCCTGATTTCAGTTCCCACTGTTCCACCAATCTTTAAAGATTTCCGTGCCTTAAATTCTTCTACCCTTATCACTTCTATAGCGATCCTTGTGCTTCTGTTCTTGTGAATGAATGCGACTCCCATCACCAACGTCTTCATCTGCTACCAGGCCGGCCTTTTCGGCGCCGTGCAACGCTCTTCCGAATTCAAGCATGTCCTGGAATCGCAAAACTAACTCCAAGACTGCAGCGAGGGCAGGCTGCGTCACATTTTGACTGCCGACCTGCTCATGCGGAGTGGCTTTGCAATAGAGGAAAGTGAAGAGCTCTTGTGACAACGACACCTGATGCTCCTGCTGCTGCTACTGCTGCCAGCACTGCCATGTTTAGGGGGCGGTGACGACGACCACCATCGATATTCTTACTCTTGCCCAAAAAACAGAGCGGCCAGCGGCCAATCAGAGTACGGATCACCCGAAGTTCCTAAAGACCCGACGAAACCCCAAGCTCCCGTTTGCCTAAGGGCCTAGAGCTTTGAATGTAGCTTCGTGCTTTCCCATCCTTCCGATACGTTGCAATACCGAACGAAAGACAGTGAACGGAGATGTCCCAAAGCATTCTAGACTCGCATGGAGGGATTTGGGAGCAACCTGCAATCTCAGCACAAGTGGAAGAGAGAAAATGCATAAATGTGCACACCAAACCCCCCTTCACCCCAGCGGCCCGGACCCGACCCTACAAGCTCTGAAGCTCAAAAACTCACTAACCCTCTGCCTCCAAGAAGAGCCTAAAACCCCCTGCTAAAAGTTTAGGGTTTAGGGGTTCGGGGTTTACGGCTCTTTAAGCCCCTGAACAAAGTGTCGCCAGCGCCGGGGGCCTCTCGGCCTCTCGGAGAGCCTCTTGCTCTCCTTTCAAGATCTCTGGCGGCCTCGGGTCCGACTCCCGGAAGCTCAGATGGCGACTTCTCAAATTTATTGTAGCTGGCATGTTTGTGATACTGAAGCTATGGGTGTCCATAGGGGTTGCAAAGCTCTTGTACAGGCTACACAAGCTACTGGCTACTAGCTGTCGCTACTACTAGAACTACGACGTCGACCAGGACAACGACTTCGCTGGTACGACTTCGACGACGACTTCGACCACGAGACCACGACGACAACGACGCCAACCCCTTACCCCGAACCCGACCCTGACCCGACTGCAACTGCGACGACGACGACAGCTGCTACTACTGCCCTCGGGTGACTGTGTGCATGGAGCACATGCATACGGGTCTGCGTCTTTGTTCGGCTGTACACACCTGTGACTGTGTGCAACTAACCGTATGTGGGCATGTGCACTTACACACACGCAACCCGTGGCGAACATGCACACGTGCTACATGTCCATCCCAGCGATGTCTGAAATACTTTTCCAATAACATGAATGGAGACTAAAGATGTAGAAACGAAGCAAGCGCGAAAGGGTTGCACTTGATCTTACCAGGGGCCGAGCTTCCGATAGGAGATGATGAGCGTGCTATGCCTCATCGAACATGAATGAGGTTCAGACATGAACATGCAGATCATGAAATCACAATGTCTTCAACTTCCCTGGCCCGAAACCTAAGTCTGCATCATTCTAGCATCAGTCCATGTCTAAGTTGCAGCTTCTGTTGCAGGCTCCCCAAGTCCCCAAGCTATGGACCACAAAACGCTGGATTTCAGAATGCCAACTGCTGCCCAAGCACAGAAGTCTCTGCGAAAAAAATTGAAAAGCCAACACATGAGGCTCAGCACTGCTCCCAATCCCAACCAGGAAGCCACATTCAATCAACCTCTTGCCTACGGGGAATCCAACGGCTTGGTTTGCTTCCTAACATCCGAACCTCTGTACCCTGCACCTTTTAACCACCATGCGGCAATCTGCTCTCTTTGATCTGCTTCCCTTAATTAACCCTCAGCTGTTCAGCTTTACCTTCTCTGAGCTTGCCACTGGTGCTTCCAGGAAAGCAGCTCATCCTGAAGAACGAAAACAGGGTCTGAGCCTTCGTTGAGCAAGCAGGTCCAAGGCTTCATTCAGGTTTCAGGGCTTGCGGCGACCTTTCTAGGGCTCCAGGATTGATGCTTGGATTTAGGGCTGCGAGGCTGAGGCTGCAGGTGGAAAACCTGCTAGATCGCCTATGATGGCAATATATGGCGATCATTAAAACATACTACTCGTAGAAACATGCCAGCTGCTTAGTGACTGACCAGAATGACTACAGGAACTGAATTACCGGGTCCTTGAACTTCAAGTCGTGCCGCGGAAGGTCTGGAACCTGTATCCTGACACGACAGGGCGCTGAAAGACTTCTCATTGTAGATTTCATGCTGACTTCCAGTCTAGATTTCCAGATTTATACTGCTTCAAGCCTAGACGTCGCATAGGCTGTTCTGCAAGGGTAGCGAAAATCGAAGTCTGCACGCAACCAGGCCTCTTGAAGTACTTCTTGTTGGAGGTCCTTACCACAATCTCCTGCTTCTCATGATCCACCTGGCGACGAAACTGGCCATGCGTTACGTCCTTGCTCCTTACCAAGGTATTTACAGTACCGTTAAACTCCCACTGTTTCCAAGCGATGGGCATGCAGCTGCTGCCGCAGGAACTGGAAGCACCAAGTGACTGAGAAGAAGTAACATATCTGCAGGTAGTTTGCTAGAAAGGCATCACTGGGGCCGGGGCTCAAGAGCAAGGTCATCTCCGTGTCTTTAGGGGGGGTTGAAGGTTACATCCTTGCACCAGACAAGTGGAGTTTTCAGAAGCGTACCGACACGCTGTACACGTCGGCAGGGTATGGGAGGTTGCGGATCCGCCACTGGAAGTGCTCGGGCCTTGGCTGACTTCGACGCTTTCAACATACGCCACGTCAGCCCATGTCGCATGTAGTGTCTTCCGTAACCATTGCACACACAGACGCACATGCATGAATGCATGATTATGTATGTCAACTACGAGAGAAAGAGAAAAAGAGAGGTTTTAATTACTCTGATTCCTACCCTACACTTCGCACCGCATAGACTGAACACTTGTAGAGTGCATACCGTATTGCAGCCCACGTCCTTAGCTGTTCTGTACTGCGTACTGCGAACTGCTACATGCAACGAATTTCACGTGCTACTGCATGCAGCTACATGCCGTAAATGCTACGCTGCTACGCACTGGCCGTTATCTCAAACATGATTTTGTGCCTGCCGGACTGCCCGCAGAGTCCGAAGGGCAAAGTTGCCGTCGTGACGGTGCGTGCCGTCGTGATGGTGTGCAAAGCAGGTACTACCACTGCTGCTGAGAAGTGGGCTAATATGACGACCAACAACAACAACGACGGCGGCGACGGCGACGGCGACGGCAAGGGCAGCAACAGCAACAATAGCAGGGATGATAATCATGATGACAGCAACTGCAAAGTCAAGACTACAGATCATTATCACCGTGCGTGTCACCTTGCAGAAAACTGAGGCTGCAGCGTGTCCTTGCGAAGGAAGATGGGGTTACTCCTCGGCCCAGAGACACGACTCGTGCTGATGTTCGGGCCTACATGCATCTGGGCTTCTGCGATACGTAGAAACGGGTAGTATTGTAGTCGTAATTCTAGGAGCTACACTTCGCTCGTGTTTCGGCTGCAACGTGTCGCTCTTTGCTCTCATCACCCAGGCCGCGGCGAAGAGGCGCGCATGATGTCGGAGTAAGGATCGAAAGCACCTTCGACCGCCTGGCGCTTGTAACACGAGCAGTACGAGGCCTATCAGAAGACTCGGAAGAACGATGGCAACACCTCGTACAACCACCACCCAACAAAAGCAGCAAAGACAATAACAACCAACCCTGGACCCGAAGCACCCCCAACCCTCCAACATACGAGACCAGAACCCTCCACGCTAAAGTTAGATCCCTGAACTCTAGACTCGTAGCAGCACGAACACACACAGCCTAGACTAAGAATCCTTTAGACCAGCAGCATACCTACATTGATCCGCAGATAGAGGGATGCCTCCCTAGGCCCTAGACCCTCAACCCTAAACCCTCACAGTAAACGCGAACACCTAAACCCTCACCCAAAAGCTCCAAGCCCCTGAAGCCCCTTATACAAGCCCTCAAGCTATCGATAAAGCGTCTGTCACTGGCCTGGCCCACCTCGAAGACCCACTCCCCTTCCTGTCAAGGGCTTTTTCTGACCATCGCTTAGAAGGACTTCGGGCGTTCAGGAGTCAGGATTGGGGGGTTTAGGGTTTAGGGGTTTAGGGGTTTAGGCCTTAGGGCTTAAAAGCTCGGGCTGTCTGACTCGGCTCGGGAGATTTTGGAACTCAGCTTTGGGTTTGGCAGGCCTTTCTTGCAACACAAGGACGGCGGAAATGATCGGGTCTGACTAACTAATAAGACTGATCAGCACTATCACCTAAATTTCCCACAACAGTCAAACGGTGAGAATACTGATAATAATCCCGATCCTCCCGGCCCTTTGCGAAGCGTTGAAGTCGCTGGCAGAGACTGAACCCCGAAAGGCTGAAGGTCGAAACACCGAAACTCAATGAAAGACTTAACTACCAGCTTTGATCTTACGCCACATGTAAAGATAGGCGGGTGAACTGCGACTGTAATTTAAGGCTACGGCAGCAACCGTTGCGATGAGGACAAACTCCGAATGCTTACGCTTATATAGCTTTCCAACTGTCGGGCCTTCCGCTACCCTGCCGCTACAATTTTCTAGGACGCTGAAAGTCCTGAAAGCGTTCCAAACAACCTGGGCATGACCACGCAAGGCAAGCCGCACGCCTTTCCGACTTTTGTCGGTTTTCGCACCCTGCAGATGCTGTGGGGTTACGTAAATGATGATGATGATGATGATGATGATGATGCTAGTGGTGGTGGTGGCGGTGGCATTAACGGTGGCGGTGCGGATGTTCATGATCATGATGGCCGTGGGGACCATTCAAGTGACCGTGTTCATGAACATGGTGTTGAAGTAGACGAACTTGATCATAAACCGGCTGATGGCGATCATCACTATCGTCACCGTCGTCAGGATCAACTCGCCGCTCTCTCCCTGCTGTATCATCACCACCATCTGCATCATGGCCACCAGGATCATCGAAGAGTGAGTGATGCAACACTGCATGGTACAAACCCTTGGTCAGACCCAGGGCCTGCATATCCAATGGAAGATGCACATCAACAACGAGTAAAGACCATACAAAGAAACCCGCATCGAAGAGATCCCCTCCCTACATAGTTCCCCGCGATTCTGACGCGAATTCGATTTAGGGATTCCGGACCCAGGATCGAAGAGCAGAAAGGTCTGTGGCTCAGGCTTCCGAACGAGAAGCACGTCAGTCTTCTCGTCGTACTCTTCCACCATCTCACCACCATCCTCGACGGTACCCAACCGAATCCGTGAGAGAAGCTTTGGGGAAGGGCTCAATCTGATGATAACGGAGCATAGGAGCCTCAATCATATGCAACAGCGTGCGTGCATTATCCCAAGAAAACCGAATGTCCTACTGTAGGGGCCTGAATAATTACGAATACTATTTTGGGGGGGTTCCTTACTATAGTTATAGTACCCAAACCAACATTCTAAGAAAATAAAGGCCCCTATATTGCAACGATAGCAGCAGTAGCACTGATTCGTGAAAGACACAGTATGAGTGATGCCAAGACTGATGAGAACGTTAGAACCGTTAGAAGACCCCTTGTAAACAGAACCAGGGGAAAAATAACTACAACAACACTACAATGCAAACGTTTAAGATTCATGCTGAGCCACTGAGGTTGATTTAAACTCTGGCCTAAGGACTTATCTTTTTTCAGGGTACAGGGGATCGGGAAACCTCGAATCCTCGACTCCTTGACCCTGCTTCAGAGCAACTCGGGCGCCCAGCCGGATAGGTGGTGTGGATCTTCTTTCGACCATCCGCCCTTCGCAATGCAGGCAGCACAGCCACCCCAGCTCCCCGCTTGGGATTGCAACGATGCCATCCAATGCCCCTGAACACTGGATCAACCCCAAATTGCGGGGGCAACAGGCCACGTCTGCATTTCTGGAATCAGCATAACGGCTCAAATGCACACACGAACCCGCAGTCACAAGCAAGCACGTGCACTGCAGCTGGAGGGACATCACCTCATTCTCACCATCACCTGATTCTCGTGCTGTAACAGTCCTTCCGGGGTCGGACTCAAACCCCATTGACGCATCATCTCACTCAATGTTACAGAATGCCATAGGTGTGCCATTCCCGGAGTCCGGGATGCCACTTTGGTACCAAGTTTCTTTCTGCCAGTAGCATGTCGCAGTCACTGCTGCCATGCCTAAGCGTTCGTTTGTGTGTCTCTGTGTGCGTGTCTGCCCCTGGTTGTGTTGACATCTGTTGGCCTCGGAGGACCCCAGGCGCAGACATGCACGCACGTTTTGTGGAAGGGAGCATCGGCGTGCAGAGGAATCCCAAACCCCGCCCNCCCCCCCCCCCCCGCATATATAGGCGAATGGAAAGTAAAAGTTATTTCGCACTATGTGCAAGCGTCTGCCCACACACACACACAAGCACCCGGATTCAGAGGTACACCATGTCTCTCCTCTCTCTCTCTCTCTTTCTTTCTCTGTCTCTGTCCCGAAGTCTGTCGCGGACTCTCTCCCTCTCTCTCTCGATCCTTCTGCATTTGGTCTCTGTGTCGTTTCTCTAGGCAGAAAGATCTTCGGCAAAGGCCCTGTGGCCCTGTGGCCCGGCCGGGGCCCGGGGCCCGCGGCGCCTCATGCAAACCCGCTGAGGCTCTCCAGGCTTTGGAGGCTCCTGAGAGGCCACGGCAATCTTCTGCTAAGGGGATGATCACATAGATCGGTGTGCGTGTGTGTGCGAGATGGGGAGAGAGCGCGAGAGAGCGAGGGAGAGAGAAAGACAAAAATGGACAGGTATGACGTGCCAGAGAGACAGAGGTGGAGAGACGAAGAGAAAAAGAGAGGGAGACAGTGACAAATTCTTGAACCATCTGCGGCATTTTAACTCAATATCATAGCGGACTTTAGACGGAGAAATACAGATCGACTGCACAGCATTACCAGTACAAGACAAGAGGGAACCAGTGAACTCTCCTGCTTGACTTTAATTGCCTCAAGCGCCGCCGAGGAAGCTAGCGAAAAGAGACCAGCGAACAGCTCTCTCCTCTGCTGGAGACAGGCCACCGCGGCCCCTGAAAAGCAAGAACTCAAGGAACAGGATGGAGGGTAGTGAAAGACTGAGATAGCATAGCATAGTAGAGTTTAATAATAGTAATAGTATAATATATTTTTCATAATAGTAATAGTATAGTATATAGTTTCAGAAGCCCCTCAAAAAAAGGCACGAGGAGCAGGCCCGGCGAGCTTCTCCAGCTCTGCAGCCAGGGCTGTCATCTCGGGCCTCATGTGACAAGGGCTCAGGGTGTGGGATCATATATATATATATACATGTATAATATATAACATTTAATATATAATATATAGTACATAATATGTAGACATATAGTATATACATGGAGTCTTGAACGAAACGGGTCGGATGTTATCAGGAGTTGGGGTTGCGCTGCGAGGCTTTAGGGACTTCAAGCAGCCAGAAACAGCAAACGATTTACAGCCGGCGGGCACTAACGTAAATACAGGCAACGGACGCGGAAACTTTGTGCGAAACTTGTTTGTCGTCGGCGGCGATTGCGTCAATGGAAACAAGCCCTGCCGCAGCGAAGATGCGCTGCCTTGTCCAGTCGATCTTGGCTTCGGCGTGTGACGGGCATTCACCTTCACCCCATTCGATCTCAGATTGAGCACTCCAGCAGCCCGCACCTTGCTTGCACATCTCGTCTTTGGTGGACTTCTGGGAATGGTAGCATACACATACACCACCGTAAATAGAAAAGGTACCGTCCGATGCTGCAGATTGCTGGGCAGTGCTTCTCATCGCAGCAGTGCCCCTGATCAGCAACGGAAGCAAAATCATGGCACAAGGACACCACATGGCAACGTGAGGATATAGCACACGACGGAAGGACATCTGAGCCGAGTCCCCTTTGGCATTTCGTGCATCAATCACACGCACCTGGCAGCCCCTGCAAGTCAAATGCTACAACATCCTGATAATGAAGTGCCTGTTGCGAAAATAGCGAGGAGCCGGCGTGTCCCCACTTGGGTAGCCAGCATGTGTGCCACCACCTCAGTGTAAGTAAGTGACCACGAGCTGTGGCGGGCTAGAGCTGAAACGAAGTCTGCCTGAAACACCGAAGCGTCGTTCCCGTTCCCGCTCGTGCTCTCGCTCTCTCTCTCTGTCGTTCTCTCTCTGTCTCTGTCGCTCTCTGCTTGTCTCCTAAAGACAACAACTCTCCGTCCAAACGATAAGTGTAGGGAATCAATGTGGGAAATGACTATAGTGCGGAAAGATCTTTAATTACAGTGTTTTCCGTCACCCTTTTCAGGGAAAAGTGGGACGAGGGTAAATTTTGCCACCCCACTGAGAAGGAATAGTAAAAACTGTTTCGAAGTTCGACCAGTCGATGTTGACCGTGAAGCCCGTCATGTAGGACACACGGTGCGAAGGAGTCAATGTTGGGCACGAAGCAAGATGCACATAGATGCACGACGTACACAGTGTGGCCTGCTGATTCCCCAGGGTTCGGTGTTTTTGCTTGGGAGCACTCACTGGATCAGGTTCCGCCTGTCGCACGGCTCTGGGGCCATGGCCAGGTAGCAGCGTGAACTTCTTCTCAAGGCCTGGGGGGCAATGTGCTCACGTCTGACTGATGCTGATCTCACCGTCTGTGGTTCTGCAGATATTCTAGTTGATGCTTCGACGATTGTTGCACAGGGCCATTGCGACCAGAGCTCGCATTAAAAACTTCACCATGCCATTTGGATGAGCACTCTTACTGGAGCAACTATTCCGATAAAGACGGGGCATACTTGTCTGGGTTCACTGGTTTAGTGCATGGATCCAGCCTTCCGCTTCGAGGAGCTCATGCCCATCCCTGGCCGTGACAAGTTGAAGATCCAATGGTTGTGCTCTGGTTCATCCCAGAAACATCTAAAAGAATCTAAACGAATAAGCACGGGAGTGAGAAGCTGAACAGCCCTTGCAACAGTGGCGAGAGTCGTGACCAGTCGTTGGAGTCGAGCTACATCCCTTACATTAGCCTTACATCCCGCTGCTCAGGCGGAGGAGGACGAGTTCTGCTACTACCACCACCGCTGCTGCTTTTGCTCCTGCACGTGCCACCACCTCTACTGCGACTGCCACGAATGCTGTTTGTCATTGCGGTGGTGGTGGTGATGGTGGTGGTGGTTGTTGCTCTGGAGAGCTTGGTGCTGGGGTGAAACTGCTGCTCTTCTCCTCGTCTTCGCTGGGTGGTGACTGATGCTGTGACCAGAACAGAGCGCACCCTCGGCCTTCCCTTCTTCGGTGCCGGTGCCACCGGCACCTCCCGGGTGGCGACCAGAGGCGCGGCAGGCTCCCGCGCAGAGGGCCTGGGTGAGACGAGGTCATGCGGGTGGATTGGATTCAACGTTCTGGGACAGCCGTGGCATTGCGATAGACGCACAAGAAAATGGATGACGGCAATGGCTCTGAAATTAAGACAAAGATTCCGCCTGTGATACGCAGAAATTGAAAGGAGTCTAATCAAGGGGAAGCTCTGGCACTCTTCACGCTAACGATGCACTGTTCACGGTACGCCACCACCCCAAGAAGCCAAACCCCGAAACCGCACCTCACGGCCTTCAAATTTTTGTTCAGGGACTCCTTGGGGTGCCGCCTGCTTTAAAGTCAATTTTTTGTCTTTCGAGTAGAGTTTGCCTCAGAGAAACAGTCCATTGAGTAAGAAAGAAGAAGGTTGCGAACCCTAAAGACAAGTGCTGCGGCAATACCAGCAAACATGTTGGAACCGAAAAGCAAGCCATCAGCTGAGGTGGCAACTCCTCGTCCGAATCGCCGATATTATCGAACTTGGAATAGTCGATGGGCATCTCGCCCCACAAGGAGGTACCAAGACGTTCCCTGTATAGGTATTGAAGCTGAGTTGACTGCGTGTCAAGACGTCAGAAAGTGTGAACACTCGTGAGGTCCATTGTGCATATGGTGTTGTTCTACTCGGCATGTGAGCTGTTTGTGGCGCTGTTCTCAGTCTTCTGGTCTTCTGAAGCAGGAGCCTGTCGAAGTCGGCATGTCCGACAACAGGAGAATAATTTAGCTAAGGTCATCTAGCAGGGAAGGCATGCACATGCTAAGACGGAGCCCAAGTGAGACACTTGTATATGTCCACACATAGCATGGACGCTATGACCTGAGGGCCTGGCGAAGTGCCAAATCTCTCGAGTTCTGGCACTTCGCAGACCAAAACCGACACACCCTCCACGGCGGCAAGCGCACCACCAACAGCAGCAACAGTGGCAACACAATCATCATCATCCTCATCATCATCTTCTTCATCATCATCCTCGTCGTCGTCAGCGTCATCATCAGTATCAGCATAAGCACCATCAGCAACATCAGCATCAACACCATCATGAACATTATCCTCATCATCATCATCATCATCATTGTCACCATCATCGCCATCACCATGAACGACGCCGACATTGTCATCATTACGACCACCGACACCACCACGATCAGCGCGATCACCATCTGCATAGTAACAACAACAACGACCACAGCAAACTTGGAAGAACTTGGAGTATGTGGTATCTGCGACTGCTTTAACGTCCTCCAATCAAGCAGCTCTTCTCAGTACATACAGTACAGCCGCAACGCCGCTAGAATACCGAATGTGTCTTCTGCTTGCGGGCGACTCCGACCCCTACCCCGACTCCTACCCCCTACTCCTGCTGGTGTTCACCCGTACGTCGACTCCGATGGTAAATAGACTTTGGTGGTCATGACTTATTATGACGCCCCCTCAGATTTATGTTTGTCCCCTGTCTGATTTTGCATGGACAAGACAACCGAACTCTTTTGCTTCTGTCTGGTTCCCAGCAGAGCGCATCACGAAAAGTGCGAGCTTGGGTTCTTGATGTGCCCGCAGATCTAGACTCTAGAGTACAACTCTCTTGAAATTGGAGCAGATACATCGATACCATTAGTAGCGTGCCGTTGCTTCATGTTGCTTCAGTGCAGCCTTGCCTTAGTCTTGCACTTGCAGGATTCCTGTTCTGGCATCGACAAATGAGGAAAGAAGGACTTCCCGTTTGGGAAGGCCTCACTTCTGGAAGCTCTAACCTGGGCCGATGCAGCTGGGCAAACTCATCAACCGGAAGCTTTGAGCACACAGCCCGGCGCCGGCAAGCAACGAGAAAGCAGCCGACCGCCCAGAAGCGTGGCATAAAAGAAGGGGCAACCCATCCCCCTGTGCCCTTCAGCCTTTGACGGGTAAAAACGGACCTCCAAGTACCATCAAAGGGGCTCACGACACTGGCCGCGCTAGGAACTGCCAAAGAAGAAGCCCCTCCGAACCTGATAGCCGCAAAGCTCAAAAGATGAGTCCCCAAACCATGCCAAACCCAAAGAAAAACTGAACCCAATGACTCCAATAATGTCCGCAAGATGCCACAAACAACGCAAGCGAAGTTCTCATTCCAAATCACTCCAACCTGATATCAATGAACCCAAGCTTGAAACCATGCCAAGATTTCTCTCTGTGGCCCAGACACTAGACCTGACATTAGACCTGAAATGAGAATGCACCACTTGAAGAAGCATTCCTGGTGGTCGAAAGAAACAGTTCGTATCTAACGGGTTTGTGAAAGACGGACTTCTGCGAAAGCAGTCGCCAGAGATTTTTTCACTGATCAAGAACGAAAGCTAGAGGACCGAAGAAGATCAGATACCGCGGGTTGCCCCAGGCAGCAATGGCAGTGACAGAACCGCAACAGGTAGAACAAGAAAACTTCGAACTGCTGTCAACTCTCTTCCTACATTCCACCCTAAACTCCCTAAACCCTAAACCCTTAATTCCACCAAAAATCTTCACGCTTGAGGAAAGAATCCGGGAGCCCCACCACGGCCGCGGTACTTGTCCACCACTGCCCGGCCAGCAGAGCTCTGAAGCCTCTAAACCCCGAATCCTAAACCCTAAACCCTCACAAGACAGCAACATGGACGTTCCGAAAACTACACACACGCATGTCATGATCTACATGATGCTGCTGATGACAACTACGGCTTGTGGTACCGATGTTGATGCTGCTGATGATGCTGTTGATGATGCTGCTGGCCTCGTTGTTGTTGTTGCTTTCTAGTGTTTTTGTCATCGTGTTGGACACTTCTGTTCTCGTTCTTGCTTGCTGTTATTGCGGTTGGCGGCGCAGCTTCGTATTCTGCTGACACTGTTGTCGCTGTCCTTGCTTGTGGCTGCAGTCGTCAGCCTTGTTAGGATCCGAGCTCTTTTTGCTCCCACACTTTCACGATTCTTATCGCCACACTTCCTGGTGTTGCTTGCTGTGTTAGTACCCGTGGTCGTACCGTGATCGGATACATCTTCACTAGCGCGCTCAATGTTCCTGTTCTCTCATTGCTTTTTGTACGCTTCTTTCTGTCTTCCTATTGTGATTCTATGCAAATTCAGCCTGGTGCCTGGCTGGATCTGACGTGTTTGATGAGCATATGATGGTAGCAGCGGTGCGTGCTGTGGTGATAAGATGCTGATGAATACGGCGGTTGCCTTGATAGCCTTGACGAAACAGATGCTGTGAGCACCACCGTCATTCGGCGAGGCTGGTGCTGATGTTGCTGATGTAGTTTCGCTGCCGCTGTTGCCGCAGCAGCTGCTGCTGCTGCTGCTGGCGCTGGCAGGGATGGGAGATGGTGATGGTGATGGCGATGGTGATGGCAATAGTGATGGCGAAGCTTGTCATGGCATTGTGATCATCCTTGCACTCCTACTTCAAGCATGCACTTCTGCCATGTTATTGTTGCAGTCGGTTTGCACGACCGACATAAAACATCCAAGCCTCCAGAACCGAAAAACCCTCAAACCCTGAACAAACGCTCTGACACTAAAACCCACAAAAACACAAACTAGAAAGACCCAAAACCCCGTCCTTACCTGAGGCCGCGGCCACTGCTGAAAGCTCAACAACTGGCCAGGAGCTGGTTTGAGGACATCTGCCGCGAGAAAAGCAAGGGCTACAGATTTAGTTTTCAGGGTTTAGGGTTCAGGGTTTAGGGGTTCGGGGTTTAGGGTTTAGGGCTTAGGGTTTAGGGCTTAGGGGCTCCGGGTTCAGTAGGGTTCCATAGGCGCACTATGAGGGTGCTATGAGGATTCTATAGCAGGCTTCTACATAAGGGTTCTGTAAGGGTTCTGCAAGAGTTGAGGCAGGGCTCTATACGGATTAGATATAATGGATTCTGTACGATTTCTGCGAGGTTTTCTATGAGCGTTCTGTAAGGGCGCTCCTTAAGGCGTCTTTGAGAGTTTCTATGCAGGATATAGGTGGTTTTAGAAGGCTTGGGCCTGACACCGGCCCCCTGTTTAAGGGTTCAGCATGAGCATGGCTTTGGTGTAGGGTTGCGGCCAAACGGTTCAGGGTTTCCATGTAGGGTATAGGGGCTTGCATACAGGGCAGTTTAGGGTGTAAGTCCAAGCGGCTTGTTTTCGACACAGGCCGTGTCTAAGCATATTATTCACTATGCAAAATGGACCTGCCATTCAGCTTTTTCCACAGCTTTCTGAGGATGAGCCCAGTCTGCGAAGCAGAAGCTTCTCCACAGCGCAATCCCTCGGGGCTTGGCAAACTAAAGGCCCTTGCCTTGCCTGTTGCGATGTCTTCAGGAGCCAAGACTCACAATAAGTTCACAAAACACAACTGCACGTAAGTCACGGGAACAAGCCGAAATTTGATGATGATACTTCCATGCAAAAGCTCAGCAACACAACACTGCAGCACTCGTGCTGCTGCGACAGACGACATACTCGCAGACGTGGTGTTCAGCCGCCAGTGAAGAAGGAATTGACAGAAAGTCGAAACACAAACGATTGAGTGATGAGTGGCAACCATAAGATCAGCAACAGCATCCATCGTACTGGGACAATGCACTGCGAAATCTAGACCAGGATAGGCACAATAAGTTCAGAGCCTACTCGCAGCTCCAATCAAAATGAAAGCGGACAATCGAGCAACGTCAGACTTAAAGCGCAGACATCCGCACCATGACATCACATAAATATAGTCATCATCAACATTATCAGAGTATCTTCATCATCGTCACCATCACCAGCGCGGCAGCAGCGATCTCATCATCTTCATTATCAGCAGCATGACAACCAAGACCATCGTCATTGCCATCATCAACACCGGTACCACGGGCATCATGCTCACCATCAGCACCACCACCACCACCACCAACACCACCACCACCATCATCGCCAGTATCACCATGACTGCCACCGACACCGTCATCAAATAATCATCATGTTCATTATCGCCTTACCCGGGTCACTGTAGTCTTAGCAGCCTTAGCATGAGTTCGATCCGATGCCACAGTCACAGTCAGAACCACAACAGCAAGAGCAGTGCCCCGAGGCGTGCTGCGGTGGCAGCTCGATAGGCTTATGCCTCGCACCATGTGCATGAGGTCCCTTGACACTCAGGCAGCTACAGTGCAGCTTAGGACCAGGATTTGATTCAAGCCCTGCCACTAGAAGAAGGCGCCCTGCCGTACATTCACTTAACGGCTTGCTCCTCCAGGTAAGCAACCATGGCCCCCGCTTGCTGAGTGCAATTTTCAGTCCGAAGGTCGATAACTTCAACAATCACTCTGCTCCAACAACTGAAACTCTCCCCTTGGAGGACCTCTGATTCTTGAACGTTACAAAGGACTCCCTAAGCTGCTGGTCCGCAATCCTATTACTAGCTCGTCTTCCTTTCGGGAAAATGCCTACGGACAGACCGGGCTCAAGAGCCTCTTCAAGAGATCTTTGTACCTCAGCTCAGCACAACCGCAGTATTCCCGGTTCAGGGCTCAGGATACAAGGTTTAAGACTCAGTATACGTGAAGCTCTGAACTCTGAACCTCCCAGACAGGCTGCTTGCCAGCGCGCCGTGGCAGAGCGCAGTAGTTTAAAGGAATCCAAGCCTCCCGGAGGATTTTGGCGGAGGGTCCCCGAAAAGACTAAGCTGATCATGCGGATACTGAAGTGACAAGCGGCGCTGCTCTGGAGCCTTCCAAGGGACAATAGCTTCGGATTACGGCTTTGCGCCCCGGGTTCATCCTGACACCTCTACAGCCCTTGAAGACAAATTGTGCCTTTAAGGCATCCCCCGGAACCCTAAACCCTAAAGCCCTAATCCCCCTCTTGAAAAATTCTTCTGGGCTGGAGATGCCTATGGCGACGACCCGCCTCCGTCCAGGCTGGCAAAGGATACCTTTCTCTTCCGTGGGGCGTGGCTTCGGAATTCACGGGAAGGATGTTTAGGGTTTAGGGCTTCTAGAGCTGTCTGGCTTAGACCATCCTCCAGAAAGGCACCGCTCCCAGAAGCTTATACGGCCTTCTTTGCTGAACATCATCACTTTAAGTCATCCATTCATCACACCGACGACAGCAGGGATTCAAATTACTACCCTTGCCCTTGCAACCAGCACACTGGACGTAGGTATCCAAGAGCATCATCGCCAGGTCCAGCCGGTCGATCGACTGGGCGGCGGCCCTGCAACGGAGCACTGATCTGCGAAGAGGAGCGCAGATCACCGGTGGAGCTGCCAACACACAGAAGCATCGGAACACCCTCGACCTGCTTTTTTTTCTCTTGAAGCGAAGCAGCGACAAAAAAAGCCCTACGACTCTACGACCCTTCGCCCTTCCAGTTCGCCCACAAACGGTCTTCGCCTTGACAGCTTCTGACGGCCCACGAGGTCTTCGCTCAGGCGGCCGAGGATGGCTTCCAAGCCTCAGCGGCCACCTCTACATGCAGCGGATCACCGCACCGGATTAGCTGCTTCGAGTTCACCCACGACCAGAGCCCCCTGCAGCTCTTGCCCCAAGAGCTGGAACAGCCCGGCTAGCTGAAACCAGGATCCTTACCCAACCCAAGACAGAACAACTGGAACTCAGACCTCCGCAAACCCCTGAAGCTCCAACCTGTATCCCAAAAGATCTCGGCTTCGAAAACTTCTGAAAACACAAGGAGCCGCTGGCTGGACCGAGCGGCTGAGCTGGTCCTCCACGGCGCCCTCCCGGAATCGGAGCCGCTCCTGTCACCACTACCGTTAGGCATTGGGATGGTACTGGGCTGCCTAACTTGATTGCACACTCTCGACCACCACCATCACGACGGCGAGATCTCCTGCTTCTCCTCTCCCACTACTCGCTTCGCCGCTACATCACCACCATGCCATGCACCACTTGGGTCCGAGGTCC
The DNA here is from genome assembly GCA_003297005.1 of Symbiodinium sp. clade A Y106. NCBI lineage: Eukaryota > Dinophyceae > Suessiales > Symbiodiniaceae > Symbiodinium > Symbiodinium sp. clade A. The sequence goes on from BGNK01002089.1 coordinate 57,984, forward strand.
TCCTCCGAAGCGAAGCACCGAGCCCTGGCGAGGCTTTCTGCAGCGAACGTGGCGCTGCTTTCTCTTCGTATGAGTTCGTCAACCTTTTTTCATGTCTGAAAAAGATGGCCTGTACACGATGGTCATGCGCAGGTCGGAGGAGTTGTAAGTCTGGAGCACCTGCCGACCGCAAGGACTCCGTCGTGTCGCAGTCAGTCCTAGTTCCACATCACTCTTGAATTATCTTGATCGCGAGGCAGCCTCGCCGTTGCTCCGGAGCTGCCATTTCTCATCGCCCACCTCCGGGAACAGTTGTTCAGGGTGATTACCAGAAAACACAATCACAATGCCCCGCAATACATCTTAGTCCCGAGCATAGAAAAGGGCGTTGTCTTTGTCCTGCAAACACGGATCGAATTAAGCTGGTTCGGGCATGGGCTGAAGGAGGGCAATGCTTGACTTGCTGCATCGAGGCGGAAGGCATAGTAATAGTAACTGAAGCTGTTAAGGCCAGCTTCACATTGAAGCTTACGCTGAAGTATTGAACGGCGTGACCCGCCCGCAAGGTCCTTGTCCAGCAACGGGGCTTTGACGCTTGGACGGAACACCCCGGCAGCGTGCAGTGTCTTGCTTCCGTCTACCTGGGCCGTGAGGCCCCATGGTATGACAGACAAGCTCAGCAGCAGGATATCACTGCCACCGCCACCACCACCGCCATAAAGGACTAATGTCATCACTATGTTCATCATCCTCGCCGTGATCATCATCGTCGTCGTCATCGTGGCCATCATTATCGTAAGCATCATAACTCTCCTCGTGCTTTGCGTCGCGATGATGATGGAACGGATGATACCCGGCTGCCTAGGCTCCAAAGCCAATCCTCACCATGCGAACCAAACAATACAATGCGAACTCAGCATCTGGAAACTCTACCTCGGGAGGAATCATGTCACTTCCAAACAATACATACCACAGACTTTAGCCTGAAAACCCTAGGCCCAACCCGTCAGCCTAGGAACTGAAGCTCAGCATCCTGAGCCGAGGCGCTGCCACACCGGAGCGCGGCTTGGAAAGCACGGCCTTGGGTGTCGCCGAGTTCTGGTCGTAGTACAGGAATCGCCCTGCCCGATGCGGAGATGAGCCTTGGGCCTCTTGGGACTGCCCGGATTCGCATTTCCAGTCTCTACATGTCCCTTCTTCAAGGCTTGCTGAAGGCTGCCTTCCGACCTTCGAGGCCTAAAGTCCCAAGCACTTCTAGCCTCCTGAATCGTCGTCCAAAGCCGGACGATCATGCAAGTAGCCGACGACCTGAACCTGGGATGCCGTTTCGGGAGTGGTCTGGGAAGAGCGGAAACAGCGAACGAATACCGGCCTGATCCACGAAGCGGTCCTGGAAGAGGTTGGAAAAGACCATGACGGCGAGCCTGCTCCAACCGCAGCAAGAGGTCGGGGTTTAGGGTTTAGGATAGCTGGATAGCTTCGAAGTACTTGCAGTTGGCAGCCAACAGCCCCTCGAAAGCCTGGGATTGTTTAGCTTCCCGCCCGCAAATCAGCCCCTGCAAAAGATGTACTACACTACAGTGTATCTCACCTTATCTAATTCTATAATGATAACAAGATCAGAGTCCCAGTCATCGGGCAATAGGGCTTCTGCGCGATGCTTGCCGAGGAACAACCACTGCGGAAACTGGAAGCCTGAGTGGAACTAGCAACTAGGATGCAGCTGCAGGAGCAGCTCTGCGTGATGCTGGCTCTGTGGATGTTGGACGGATGTGCGGTAGTTCTCTTGTTTGATGGGAACGCTCCGACAACTGGTTCTGTAATCCCGCAGCCTCGTGAAGTAGAAGCCTACACGCATGCCTCCAATGCTTTTCTGAACATCTGGGGGTCGAGACTCTAGAGCACAGCCGAGCCAGCCCCTTCGAATATTAGTATTATTAGTATTCTTGTTAGTACTATTAGTATTATTAGTATTATTAGTATTATTAGTATTATTAGTATTATTAGTATTATTAGTATTGCGAGTACGGCCTCATGAACTTCGGCCCCAGCCTTGCCCAAGCGCGGTACCCTGGTGCGCCGAGGCACGCGTGGCGCCCAGGAACCAGGGAGCATCCAGATGAAGTGCGACCGTCTGCCCGGGAACGGACAGGATAAAGTTGTACTGGAAGGGATCCTGGGCTGGCGCAAGAATTCCTCAGCGATGTTATGCGAGTTCATACCAAAGGCTAGCGGCTAGCTCGAGTGCCAAAGCACGGAAAAGAAAGCTTCGGGGTGCCCAAAGCCCGGAAACCGCAAGATCCTAAACAGAAACATCTTTTTGAACAAAACTACAAGGCCCTGCACCAGCGCAAGAGAGCCGCGAGCACCTGTTTGCTTGTGGGGCAGACGCTCTTCGCTGCACGCTGGAACTTGGGCCCGGCAAAGAGCTGCTCGACCACCGGCATTTCGGTGAGGTTGAACCTGGGGTTTAGGGCTTAGGGCTTAGGGGTTTAAGAGTTCAGGGGTTCAGGGGTTTGGGGTTTAGGGGCTTAGTTCGAACATCCAAACTAAAGCATTTCCTGCTTGGGCTTCACGAGTCCCCATGAAGGGAGACAACGGGCATTGGCCACCCACCCACAGCACAAAACGTCGGAATTCCCCTTCATACTAACGGACACCTTAGAGCAAGCTACCTGGTTGATTAAAAGTAGCTTTACGGAAAACCGGTGGCAAACGCTGCATTGACCACCGCCACAAATGAAGGGATACCCGGGGATAATACTGTCGGCAGTGACAAATCCCGACCAGCCCAAAGGAAGGAGACTAGCCCTGACTGATCCCAAACAAAGAGAGACAAGCGTCGAACAGACCAGCATTGGCCACCCAGCCACAACATGTCTCAACTTCTCCTCTTTGTCAAATTCTCTGGTCTCTTTCGAACGGTTCGATCCTGTTGTTTTTTCTTTTCCGGTCAGACTTTGGTCCCTTACATTACACTGGTTTGCTCCCTTTCATTATCTCCTTGCGTCCAGCTTCCTACCCTCGTTCATGCGGTTTGGTCCTCCCTCTCAAATTTTCTAGTCCCTTTCAGCTGGGTTGCAACTCGTTCTCAAACTCTTTTGTTTATCAAACTCTCCGATCTCTCTCAAGTGGCTTCTCATGTTTGTCAATCTTTCTCGTCAATTGTCGATTGGCTTGCTCTTCGTTCTCATCGTTTCCGTGTTGTCCAAGGCTCTCAACTTCTCCATGTTTTCGAACTAGTTGCTCCTGTTTCCCATATTCGTTAATCTTGTTCGCCTAGTTTCCTTTCTCAGACTCTCTGGTCTCCTACGACCGGTTTGCTCTCGTTTATCCAGCTTTCTGTTCCGCTTCGACTGTTTTGATCCTCTTTCTCAGATTTTGCTCTTTGTCAAGTTGCCGAGTCTCGTTCCAGTTTGCCCCTCCATCTCAAATTGCTTACCCCCGCTTCAGTCCGTTTGCTCCACTGTATCAAGCTTTCCTCGTCGTACGCAAATGTGTCTAATATTATAAGAATCTTAGCTAGCTACACGCTGGATGTAGTTAAATAATTAACATATCATTTTATCTTCATTTTTGGCATCATCAAAACATCATCGGAAACATCATCAAATCATCCTCTGCCTCACCGCTCGTCATTTTTTATCAAATTCCCGGGCCCCTAAGTCGCACCTGCGTAAACGTTACAAACATACTTCCACACATGCCTCTTCAAGGCCTCCTGTGTCACCTGTGAACACAAGCCTTAGCAAGTATGTCTCTGAAGGGCCGTGCACATGCACACTCCAAAGTTGCAGTGCAATCAGCGCATTTTTCACCCCAAACGGGACCCATCGTAAACCCGTGATGTGATTGAACCCTGGCAACGGGGCCCAGGGGCCCACTGTGTGTGAGACTCGGCGGAGACGGGAGGAGATGATTTTTTGGTAAAAAAAGAAGGACGGGGGATGCCGAGAATGATGATTTGACGATAATAAGATGATGTTATGGTGATGACTTTGGTATGTTTTGGGGATGATTTTCTGATAAATATAGAATGATTTGAGGATGGTTTGAGGATAATCTGAGGATGATCTGAGGATAATCTGCGGATGATCTGAGGATGATTCCCTCGGGAAAACCAACATTTCCCATTTCCCCCAACCCTCCCCCCCTGCCCCCCACCTCCCCACCCAGCCCTTCCCTCCCCCCTCCCCCTTCCAACAAACCCCCGCCGACGCCACGGTGCTTTGAGGCCAGGGCTCATCATCACCGAATCATCACAAAATCATCCCCTCCCCAAAGTAACATCCCAGAATCATCCTCACATCCATCCCCTTCTCAGGCTGGCTTCCCGGAATCAACTCTAAACCACGACATCATCACCAGATCACCTTCGTGGACAAACTTCGCTTACAAAAGCATGCCAAATTTGACTCATGACGTTGTTCATTGTTCCATGTGTACTTGTCTGCATACACAAGGCGCATCGCCATGCAGTATAGAATCTTCAGAATCTAGAGGAACTAGAGTGATAGGGAGGATCTCGATGATGACTATGGGTGAGGATGATTTTTCGATGATGTTTTCAGCAATGGAGAAAACGATGATGATTTGATGATGATCAGAATGATATTCTTTTGATAAACTATTTCATGTAGGCTACGCCAGTCTGTCCACGCAAGACTCTCGTAAGTCTAATCCTCTTTCTCCGGTTTGCAGTCTCTTTCGTGCCGTCTGGTCCTGCTTATCATGTTTTCTACTCCCCCTTTATGCTCTTTCGAGCGATCTCCTATGGTTTTTTCACGCTGCCCGCTGTCTCTCAACTCAAGTCTCTTTCGAACAAGTTGCTCCTCTTCTTCAAATTTTCTGGTCCTTTTCGACTGGCTTGCTGCTCTTTCTCAGAGTCTGCTCTCTGAAAGGTTTTCCCGTGTCGTTGGAACGGTCTGCTGCTGCTTCTCCATTCTGATGTCGCTTTCTATTGGACGGCTGCTCTTTCTCAAAGTCTCCACTTTGTCGGATGATCACATATCTGTCGAGCAGCCTGCAAACTTTCAATTCCCTATCGACTGATTTACTTCTCTTTCTCGAAGTCCCTGCAGGCGCTGGCGACTGAACCAAATGCAAGGGCCTAGCCCAACGGAAAGCCTAAGGTCAATCCAAAGGCAGGGAAGAAGAATCAAAAGGAAAGGGTGAGGACCCAAGAGCAGCAGAGGTTAAAGATGCAAAGGCCAAGAGGAAGGAAGAGGAGGAGAAGAGGAAATACAGAAAGGGGAAGAAAGCAGCATTGAGGCTGAAATGGAACCTGAAATATCAAAATCCCCTGTTGAAAGGTTTGTTCCTCTTGCTCAAAGTCTCTAGCATCTTTCAAGCAGTTTGCTGCTGTTTCTCAATGTTTCTGATCCCGTTCGACGGTTTTCTCCTGTCAAACTCTTCTCCTTGTCAAATTCTCTCGTCTATTTCGAGCAGTTTCTTCTGCATCCTGTTGAACATTACGCGAATGAAGTGAAAGTTCACATGGTTCAGGGTTGCGGCTGTGGTGCCCGTTTTCAAATCCTTTCGACTGTCTTGCTCCAATTGTTCGAGTTCGCCTCTGCCTCTCTCTTTCGAGTGGCTTGCTCATGTTTCTAGTATTTCTTTTCCCTTCCATCGGCGTGCTCCTCCTTTTGATTCTCCTGATTGTCAAGTTTTGTGCTCGGTTTGCTCTTGTTTGTCGCATTTCTGAGACAAGGGGAGACACGGGGAGACAAGAGCTGGCTACCCGCGCTAGTCCGTCAACGGGAGACAACCGGCGAAAACGCCAGCATTGGCATGCATTGGCCACCCACCCACGGTGCGAAACACTGGCAAACCACAGGTTGACGGCTTAGGGCCTTGGGTTTAGGGTGTTAGACTTCGCGGTGTAGGTGCACAGCTTAGAGGACAGGGTGTGGGCTTTCCGTTTTAGATTTGCCATGGAGTAGTGCAAGCAAAAACCCTGCTAAACCCCAAACAACGACATGTGGAGGGTTGTCATCGTAACAATGCTGGCGACGGTCATCATCAATATACTCCTAGCAATGTTCAGCCTCATCCCCATCATCACCATCCATCACCATCCATCACCATCCATCACCATCCATCACCATCCATCACCATCACAACCACCATCATCTATCACCAGCACCACCATCAACATCAGCATCGTCGATATTGTCAGCGCCATCATGTATCACAGTCCTATTCGCAATGGCACAAGCTAACAAGACCGTCCCGAGTTTAGATCAATCTCTGTCGGGCAGCATGTAGCGGCCGAAAGACGAAACGCGGGAAACCATGTCCTCGAAAGGCTCCCGGATAGCCTGGCACGCAGACAGACGAGAAGACACAGAATGGACATATTCGTAGCAATAGCAGCACTGGAACTCGTGACTCAATGGGTTAATTGTGCTCTGTCTGCGACGGATCCTACTGTCGATATTGGCAGTGGTGATGACGACGGCAGTGACATTCTGGCCGAATGAGGCTGACATGATAGAATGGAAGTGATGGCGACAATGATCATACCCGGGACATTGCCAACCTCTTGATGCCAAGAAGTATCATACGAGAGCAACAGCATAGAAAACAGATGTGAAGATTTGCAAAAAGCCCAATGGGACATACACGATGGAGTTCCGTCACCGTCTGGAACACTACAACAAGTCTTCACAAGTCAGAAGATGATGCGGAAACCGGCCATCACGATCAACATCATCATCGTCATCATCACAGAAAACCGGAGACATAAAGATTTTCCGAGTCTCGAGAATCCGACAACTGCCGGGCACACCTCCGGACCCCTGAACCCTAAACCCCTAAACCCTAAAGCCCTAAACCCCGGGCCACCTCCGGACCCCCTGTCATGATGTAGTGCTTGGCCACGTCGATCCGCTGAGGCAAGATGCAGTCGCTGCCTCGGAGACATAGAATTTCGGGCCCGGAATGAAACTAATAGCACAATATTACAATATTCGCAATATTAGACTTAGAAGATAACAACACTATAATACTATCATGTTCTAATATTGTAATATTGATAGAATTTTCTTACAATATTGAAATATTTTTGTATTTCTAGAGTATTTCAATGTGTTTTTAATCTTAGAATATTATAATGATAGAATACTCTAGAGAGGGAGTAGAAATCTTAAAAGCGGCAAGCATCCATTGCAATTGCTTCCCTCTTTCGATCGAACCAAAACGTTGCACTTTCTCTTGTGATATTCTGAGACTAGCCAGCCTTCAACCCTGCTACAGAGTAGCCGCGGCATGTATGGGATAGTATACTTACTGAATCACCAGAGCCCGAATTGGACGCGGAGCTGTTCCCGTCGCGCACTAAGAGGTGATGCGAGCAGCTCCCGTCCGCCTCTGGAAGGTCTTGCGAGGTGAGTGCCAACGTGATGTTCTGGTTCTAGGGGTAGAGATTTGGAGGTTGGGATGTTCAGGATTAGGTTTTTATATGAGGTTCGGGGGGACCTTGACGTTCGGAGCTTGTGGTTCAAGGTCATGCGAATTGAAAGGTGCCAATTTGTAAAAGCTATCCGAAGTTCGAAACAAAATCATTAAAATGCTGAAACCAACCAAAGCCTAAGCACTGCAAAAGATCCTGGACCCTCACTAGGCCCTAACCCTGCAGATAGTTTAGGTCTGTATGACTTGCTGCTGCTACTGTAATCTAAAACCTAAGTTAAAAATTATCGCTCGGACTGATATTGGATCTGATTAATTACCCGTCCAACCACTACTAACCACTTTCACAAATTTCTTCTGGGAGTCATCACCAGTATTGCAAAGGTGTCAAGGTGTCTGAAGAATTTGTGTTGCTGTTGTTGATACTAGATACCATGGGCTGTTTTGCCTTGTTGTCACCTTTCGTGGTCGTCAGTGCCACGATATCGAAAGCATACCGCAATGTAACCCGGGATCCCGGTCCAGCAATACACCACGGAGAACTGACCATTGGCTTAAATACCAATATTCCGTGCAGCACTCATGCTGAGAATCCTGAGAGCCATCAACTGCAGCAGCGGCACCACAGCAGCAGCGGCAACAGCAACAAGAACAACGATGAACAAAAAGACAGGTGCAAGTGGACCGACAAGCAGAATCAAGAAGAGCCTCGGAAAAGCCCCAGGCCCTGCGCCACCTCCACTGGGCGCGCTTCGCCCACGTGGCGGTGCAATGGCCTCACGGCCGTCCTCCGGTACCGCTTGACCCAAGGTTTTGACTCAGGCGTTGCCTCCTGCAAGTTTGAGCGTGTTCAGGGGCGGCTAGGTAGAGAAGTTAGGATTGTCTGGATCTGCTGATAATCACGAACTATCGAAAGCAATACAAACCCGCCAGATTTGCATACCTCGAACTTCTCAAAGCGGTTCTAATATCCCCGCACTTGGTCCAAAACTCGGAGAAACCCAACCCCTACTTCAAAACCCAAAAGCGAACTTTAAACTCCTACGAAACCCCACCGGGCCCGGAACCCTAAAAGATCCCGAGCCCTATGTAAACCCCCGAACCCGAACCCTCAAAGCCCCCTACGGCTGATGGACAAAATCCTGCATGACCCATAATAAGGAATATACCATAATTCCCATAGTTTAGGGTCCTTAGGGTCATGCAGGATTTTGTCCATCAACCGTAGTTCTTGCCGCCACTTCAGCCACACGGCTTGAGATCTGCTGCGACGTTGGTTGGCAGGCCCATCCTCAATTCCCCAATTAGCAGTGGGATACATTTCATGACAAAAATACTGAAAAGCTGCATAAATACCTCTGTAAGTATATGCATATATATATATATACAGATCTAAATTTAAATATAAATTTAAATATCGAAATACAAATACAGATACAGAAAAAAATCAATATAAAGATAAAGATAAAGATAGGATAAAGATAAAGACAAAGACAAAGATAGCGATAACGATAACGATAAAGACAACGACAAAGATAAAGATAAAGATAACGATAAAGATAAAGATAAACATAACTATAAATATAAGTGTATAAAAATAAATATAAATAAATATATATATATTTATTTATTTATTTATACGCATATGCATATATATATATATATATATGTGTGTCTGGCATATATATATATATATATATATGTAATTATAAATGTACCCACGCACATACAAACACAAGTTAAAGCGTTCACTCGTTCTTCGTTCAATCGTTCATTCGTTCATTCATTCGTTTGTTCATTCAGTCATTAACTTTGCTTATTTCGGTCATTCTTTCATTAATTCATTCTTACATTACATGTTATGTCATATGACGTATCCATCCCCACCTTCGTTCATTCATCAAGTTGTTCATTTATTCATTCGTTCGTTTGTTGGTTTGTTGATTTGAGCGTTGATTCATTCATTCATTCATTCATTCGTTCATTCGCTTATTCGTTCATTCGTTCATTCGTGCATTCGTTCATTCATTCGTTCATTCGTTCATTCCATGCATGCATGTATTCATTGTATTCATTGTCTTCATTGTCTTCATTGCATGCATGCTTTTAGAATCTAATCATGCCTCTGTAGTCCATATCTATATGCACCGTATGCTCATACCGGCTTATACCTATACTCAAACGTGTTTACAGTCTTCGGCTCGAACTGTTGAAGGCTCAAGCCTCCAAAGTTATGACATTTTGACGTTGACAGGTTCAGAGTTCAAGTTTGAGGTTTTCGACGGGGGTTTCAGAATCGAAATCGGGAATCTGGGAAACACGCGAGGTCATACAACGATGGTGTTCAACACGTGCAGGGAGCGCGGCAGCTTCATGCTTTCGGATTCGAGCGAAGCTGGGGCGTCCAAACATGGAATATCAGGACTTCTGAATATTGCGTTTGCGTAGCTCTCAGGTTCACTTTCCCCAGCTATCAGTGCTGCAGCCGACATTTCAATCGGTCAAGTGGCATTTCACACCTCAACTATTCCAGCGTCAATACATCATACACCACTGCCATCTTTTGCAGAATAAGAATCTCGTCCGCGGCCATTTCGCGGAGGACCTGGTTCAGCAATCGCCCACTGTCAACATCGATGAGGGCATCTGCACAGGTCAGGCATGGTCAGGCAGATGCACCAGTCAATGCGTATCTGCGAATGTCTGGGAAACCTAGCCTTAAACCTTCAACGTGCTTCAGAAGACCGCCATGTGAAGCCGGAACCATCCCTGCGTATCCCTGCTATGACTGCAAGCCTTTCTGATCTCGGCAATGACTGCTGGCCTTCCTGGAAGGCCACGTGGTGCAGCAGATGCTCGGGGATGTTCGCGCGCCGCTGGAGCCGGGACGCCAGGAAAGCCACCAGCGGCGCCGCAAGGGCCAAGCCCACGCCTTTGACCATGGCAGCGAGCTGCGGGGCCTTCGAATGCTTTCTGCGGGGTATTGGGGGGTCTGGGATGTAAGGGCTATGAGAAAAAACACTGAGGCCGTGGTTTTTTGGAGGAGGAACCACGAAGAGTTGACGACAAGAGGAAGATCACAGAATCGTCCTCGTAGCCACTTTGGCCCCTCTTTTCTTGCTACATCATGAGTGCACGGACGGCATACATTGGCATACGTGATCATACGTGTGCCATAGTCTCTGCTTGAGCTGCAACAGCTGAGGTAGACGGCATCCGCAGCAAGAACCCCAGCGAAACACCGTCAACAGCCAGCCTCCCGACTGCGTTGCCGGCGGTGCCTCGTAGGGATAATGTTATACATATACATATAGATATATAGTTGTATGTATATACATATACACGGATATATATATATATATGCATATATTGTTGTGGATCCTTGCAGTTTGCACCAGAAACGACTCCGAGTGCCGTGACTTTCGGGGGCCGCTGCCGGAGGCGTCCGACCTCCCGGACCTTGGAGCTCTGATGCGTTGCCGGGATTCCGCCTTTTCTGGGTTTAGAAGTTTAGGGGTTTAGGGCTTAGGGGCTTTGGGGTTTAGGGGTTTAGAGGTTTACGGGTTTAGGGGCTTTGGGGCTTGGGGGTTTAGAGGTTTAGGGGTTTAGGGGTTTAGGGTTTAGGGGCTTTGGGGTTTAGGGGCTTAGAGGTTTAGGGGTTTAGGGGTTTAGGGGCTTTGGGGGTTTGGAGGTTTAGGGGTTTAGGGGTTTCGGGTGGACACAAAGCCAACGCGTACTCGGCCCCCTGCAAGGTCTCTCGCAGGCTTCTTGAGCATGGCCTGGCCAGATAACACAAATCTCTGGGCTCTTCCCTACCGATGCGAGAATCACCACGGATTGCGAGCGCACCCATCGCAAAGTCAGCGGAGAAGGTCCCACTTTGGAGTCCTGCAGGCTACAAATTCCTAGGACAATGGCCGGCTGAGATCAAAAAGGTATTGTGAATTTCCTGTGGATGAATATCCAACATATGTGCAAAATCCATGACGGCACGAGTAAGATAGCTTCTGTCACTGAATGCACAGGCAGATCATTTGCAAGAAATCCGTGAAGAACTCCTACCCTAAACTTTTTCTGATTGCCACCACTCATGATCTACATGCATGCACGCAGGTGCACCATACATCTGTGCAACGAAAACAAGAATACAAAAAGACCTACAAATATTTATCCTCAGAGTTGTTCCTGTCGTGCTGCTGTACTTGCAGCCACGAAAGAATGACTACCGATACTGGGTTCAATGAGCTGTTACTGCTACTAGCCAAGTTGTCGCCATGTCTGCGCATGCGAAAGTTGAGTTGTTTTCCGCGTTGTCATTCGTACTCTCATTATTTTTCCTACTGCTGTTGTAGCCATTCTTGTTTTTGCGTGGTTGCTGCGAGTCTTCTCACGGATGGTATTCCTATTGGTGGCATCATCACTGTCATTGCGATTGTTCGTGTTGCTGCCGCTGCTGCTGCTGTTGCGATTCTTCATGCTGTCTTATGGTTCCGAGCTGCTATGAATGCAACCATCACCCTTGCCCGCACCATCATCTTTACCGTCGACGTTGGCAGCACTATCTCTGACATAAGAGAAAGTTAGTGATTAGAGAACTTTGACTTCTGATGCTGCTTGTTACCATCCGTCTGCCTGTCACTGATATTGTTCCGTTGCAACCTACGGCCTCTAGCGTTTGATGCTTACTACCCACTGCGCCACTATGTCCATGATTTTTTGGCACTGCTATGCCTATTTACTCTCCATGGAACTACTGCAGTTCTGATTCTGATAACTTGATTCAAACCACAAGCCGAACCCGGTCCCTCCATGCCAGTCTGTCCTTGGGGTACTGCGGCTCCAACAGGAGCGGCGTCGACCGGTCTTAGCTGGGAGCACACTGCACTTATGTAAGTTCAAAGTCGGACCGAGCATGTGACATTGAGGCCTTGTGCTTACGGTCCTACCTCTGAGATCATGCGCTTTCTCTTGTGAGGGGCAAAGGGCCTGCGAACCATGACTCTTCAAACCTGCACTCCTAACACCTTGAAACAGTCAGACAACCGCAACCACAACACTGCGAACAAGGTTGTCGTGTGTTGTCGTCTTCCATCCCCAGTCGCTGTATCCGCACACAACCTTCGTATCATCATGCCCGTTCTTCGTACTCAGGAGAACCAACATCATATTGTGGCGTAAATACAAAAGAAGGAACCCTAAGGAATGCTCTTGAAAACTACTCAGGCTTGTTGATTAATCGTCGTCGTGTTCCTCCTTCTCCTGGTCGTGGCGATGGTCGTCGTCGCCTCTCGGCTGACCTTTCTGCCATGAGGCGGAGAACTGGGAAAACCTTTTGCTTTTCCTGTGAGAAACATACTCATGCAGCTAAGATCGACAATGCAAACAAGGTACTGTATCAAGAGCAGAAACAAGCTCTGTCATCCGAGACTTGCCCGCCCAAAGTGCTCTTCGGGACAAGTGCAGCTGCTGCTCATGATGCTGGCCCGATGCGGTGGGGGGGACAACCGCTGATGCCGATCCTGGCCGCGAGCATCAGCAGGTGATGTTCATGATGTCCAGTGAAAACACTCGCTCGGACTGCGGACAAAACACAGATCGGCGGGTGATGCTCACGATGTCCGTTAAAATTGCTCGCCCACATTGCGGACAAACGCAGCTGATGCTCATGATGTTGCCCCGATCCGTGGAGGGGCGGACCGCTGATGCAGATGATGTTCGCTTAAGATGCCAGCATCGGCGGGTGATGCTCATGATGTCCGTAGAGGTAGGTAGGGTTCGACCTGCAGCTGGAGCTGCGGCCTCTACCACTCTTCCCCGCGCAGCATCTCAGGCGGCTTCCGTAAACGTCATCAGCCCCCTCCGCGGGAGGTTCCACAGGGGGACATTAAAGTGAACAGAGTTCTACGAGGGGATGAGATGGACGGTGGGGACGTGCTGGCTCACAAGCTCATGATGCTGCCCCATTCGGTCGGCAAGTGCCCGCTCGCATTGCCGACAAACACAGCTGATGCTCATGATGCTGCCCTTGTTTGGTGCAGAAAGGACAGCTGATGCCCTGCGGGCATGCAAGCCCAAAGCCTAACACCCAGAAACTTCAATGTGGCGCATTCCGACCCGTAAGCCATCCGTAAACCCCAAAGCCTTCTCGTCTCGGCCCTACAACAAGGCTGTCCTCTGACAAAAAGACCGAGCAAGCCTGTACTTTGCCCCTTTTGGGGGTTCGGAGCCCTCTAAGACTCGTCGGAGGAAGCTGGGGCCCTCGGCCTTCCGCCTCCATGCGCTTCAAGAGCACATTCTGCTGGGCTTTGGCCTGCTCCGAAACTTCGGGTGTTGCTCCAAGGCGTTCCGAACCTTTGCCCTTACAAAGAAAACGCCTGAACTCCGAAGCACACTAAACCTCTGCATCCAGACCCGACGCCCTCGACCTCTGCCCAGGAAGGCTGGACTGAGGCTTCGGGCGTGGGGTCAAGTCTGGCTGTCCGGTTGGGCTCTCCTTCTGTTGCAACCACCATGAATATCGTCATAGCTCTTATTCTTGCGAGTATTCTGATTCGCAGTGCTCTATCATCACCGATCTCGCGAATGTTCCTGTGCAGCATGTACTTTCGTGTGGGTGGCACTGCCAGCATAACCTTGCGGGCATGGTCCAACACTTTGCATGCACCGAAGCCCTGAGCCTGAGCCTCAAAACCCTCATCCCTACATCGAAAACCCTGGCCTATGCATAGACCCCAACACCAGCAAACCTAAAGCGCTGAACCCTGAACCGACACGGCCTTGAGACGATCAATCTGCAGGCTCACCCAGCCGATGGTCTCATCGATCTGACGGTGCAACACGGAGCTGGACATCAGGACCCCTTGGATGATCTCAATCATCATGGAATCTATGCAGATATCCAAAAAAGTTAAGACTCCCGAGTTTGGAACCAACTCACGACTCTTTGCTGTGCAAAGAAGGCCTCGTCCAGCTGGTTGTAGTGCTCTGTCTCGATCAGACCTTCGGGCCGGGGGCCACTTCCCAAACCGAGCGGCTTTCGGAAGGCATGGAAAGGGATTTGGAGGATAGATGACCAGTATCCCGGTCTACATTCTATGCCCCAAGGCCTGCAAAAGTGGGCTCAAAGCATCGATAGCGGCTCAACAACCGTCGCCATCAATCATGATCATCATCGTTCAGATCATGAAGTCATGATTGACATATACACCTGCACCAACACCAACATCCATCGACAGCAGCATCGCAACAACCTTACACATCACCATCAACATCGTGCTCATCATCTAGGACTAGCGTTACCAGTGGCAAGAGCATGAAGGCATTATACGGCCCCGGGACGACAGTTTCGACACACACATATGCCGCGGAGAAGCGGAGAGGGTCCCAGGCTCATTTTGCGGTTGCAGCACACAGGAGTAGTTCATTTCCAGCAATAAACCTATACCAGAAGAAGAAAGTTCCGGGGGAACTTTGCTACGAGTCTGCTGGGTGTTGGGGGGCTGCACTGCCTCACATGCCGACTTCACGCAGTGTGGCGTTGAGCTTTTACCCTTCCCTTTGGCCCTGACGAGTCGACCACATCTCGGCGTAGGCCATGAGCTCCTCCGTTCGGGGCTTGCTGGGGGGTGGCCTTTGGGGTCACAAGGGGCTCACCTAAAGCGAAGGGGCTTTGGGCTTCTTTTGAAGTTCTGGGCTTTCGGGTTCAAGGCTCGGGTCGAGGTCTCTTTGGATTCTCCAGAATCCCTCAAACCCGAACCGTTACACCCTAATTATAGGGGCCTTAATAATTAGAATAGGGTTTTGGTGCCCATTATACTATAGTTATAGAAGGAACCCCCAAAATATGGTAATTATTTAGGCCCCTATATATTATAGTACCCTTATAGTAACCGTGACAGACCCCTTTGAAGGAACCCTTTAAGAAAACCCTAAAGTTACCCTCCAAACCCCAGGGATCAGGGCGCCTCTCGTCGGAGCTCCAGCGACTCAGCGCTGATCCGCAAGAGCGCCTTGCGACTCGTTTCCGCTCCCACGCAGAACTCGAGGACTTAGGGTTTAGGGGTTTAGGGGTTTAGGGTTTACGGTTTAGGGATTTAGGGTTTAGGGTTTAGGGGTTTAGGGAGACTCAGGAGATCGTCTTTGGGGTCTCCGAAGCTTGAAACGCCTGCTGGAGGCGAGGTGTAGCTTGGGTTCAGTGCTCAGGGCAGAAAGACGTTCCAGAGCTCTGGCATCCATTCTGGGCTTGGTTTCTGCCTAAACCCCACTGTTAAGCCCTCAACCCTCCCGCAGAAACCTGAACTCTGAACCCCAAACCATAGAGCTGAAGTGATGGCTGCCCACTTCTGCCGGGCCCCGGTCAGAAGCCATCGATGAAAGGCGTACGCATCCCTTTCCCCTCCGGCCAATATTCGCTTGAACCCAGCCGGGGATTCGCATGTGGGGCGGCAGGGGATTCTCATGATCCGTTGCCGTAACCCGATACCTGCATTCACTGATCTGGGGTTGTTACCACACAACCTTGTTGTCGACATTAAGAGACGTTCGGAATAAACAGCCTCAGCCATACATTCACTGGCCTCCGACCAGAGACTGCTGAGGGGCACCGGAAGATCCTGCGAAGTGCAAAGACACTAGGTCGCACCTGAGGGCACCTGAGGGCACCCATCACGGTCACTCTTGTTGCTGTTACTTCCACGATTACCACCAGATCACCTGAATCACCACCCTAACAACAATTGCACCTTAGCTCGCTGCTCCTCATCGACAGCAGCGCCAGTGCGGCCTGCACCTGCTACAAGGTCTGATCCCCCGATTCTGGCTTCGCTTCAAAGCTGTCCCAAAAACCTACAAATCTACGACTAGACACGACAGCAACCCGTCAACTTGACCACAACTAGCTCGACGTCCGACATGGCCTTGGCGGCCATCCACCACAGCTCTCCAGAGCCGCTTGCCGCCGACATCCTTGCATTTTGGAACGTGGCATACGTGGCACCAGCAAGGCTGACACACTGCATCGGTCTCAGGTGTGCCAGGGAGTATTAGTGTATGATACAGTATCTTTTGATAAAGGGTGTTGTCTTCCGGCCACGCTGCCAATGCTTCGGCATGCTTTTCAAGTTCAATTTCAAAACTTCCTTCGCAGCACGGAGAGACAAATGAATTTAGCTGCAACACAACGACCAATCGCAACGGCATCATGGAGCAAGCGCTCTAGAATCCGTTTCGGGATCGACGGGTTCGCAAGGAAGGATACATAATACTCTGTGATTCTGCACCTCCACAAGCGTGCTGCATTTTCCATCAGGCAGTGTGCCAAAAACATTCGGAGTTCTACGACTTTATGTCGCAGTCATGCAGTTGGAGGCTTTTTGGCTCACAGCTCCACCCAGCTCCAGATACCGGTGTGGCCACCAAGTCGGGTTCGTTGGCCGGTTCAGTGCAAACTGCGAAAACAAGAACCCAAACCGAACCTACACCGATTGCTTACGCGGTTGGTGATGAATTGCACGGGACATGCGGAAGGTCTGAGCGGCCTAGGTCTTACCAAAACATATGTACTCTATAAAGTCTGAAAAATACAAACCTGAGCAATGGATGCCTTTCTTGGAGCTTCAACTGTATACTGTATACTTAAGTCTTCAGCTTTCCACGTCCGCGTGTTCCGGCTCACGGAGATTGAAAGATTCGAAGAAGCGGAGGAGATATGCGGCGGTTTGGCGCTAGTTTTTGGTGTTTTGGGGGCTGCTATATCCCTTTTTGTCTGTCTTGCCCGCACACGGAAAAGCTTTGTGGCACTTTACGTAGGTGGCATGCGGGTTTGAGGATCAGAGTTCAGGCACGAACTCTTTCCATAATCCAACTCCAAGACCGCAGGTGGGAATGGTGCCTTCTGGTCATCGTCATCTTCCTGGAAACCTGCACACTGGCTGGGGCTTTTGGGCGCTCTTCTGGCCAGAACATGACAAAGGCTGCAGTTTGGGGGGAGGGTTGGCGCAGCTTCTCAGAACCATGGCCTGCCACTCTCAGCAGCGTCTGGCTGAGCCGCTCAGCCTCAAGCAGGTATCAGGGTCGTCGAGCAGTGTTGCTTTGCCATCGAAAACTGTGGCGGTAGCAGCGGCAGCGGCAGCTGTAGCAGTAGCATTAGCATTGCAGTCAATTGTAGTATGAGTGGTGGTCGTAGTGGTCGTAGTCGTCATCGCCGTCTGTGTCCGTCGTCTGCATCCGTGGCCGTCACCGCCGTTGTCGCTGTCGCCATCACCGTCGCCGTCGTAGTAGCGACTCCCAAAGTCATCTCATCCTTCAAGCCTGGAAGTCAAAAGATCCATCCACAAACCTCCGCCTCGGCCCGAAAGGCCCGCAGGCCCGAATGCCTCCACGGCGATTGCATCAGAACCACCCGGGCTCGAAGCAGACACCAGCGGCCTGGGATTCGGTTTGAGGTCTTGTGCTTGTATCCAGAGGCTGCGAAGGCTTCAAAGAGTCAGAAGCTAAACATCGACGCGAGGCGAAGAACTCTTCAATCCGATGAGCATGAGCAATAATCTGCTTCAGTCTTTAGGCACCGTGGGCCTGACGCCTATAGTTGGAAAGAGTTCGGAGCAGCATCTGACAGGCTGAAGCAATCTGACAATGGATATTGAAATTACCCGCGCTCATTGCTACGATCGGTGTTGAAATTCATTGCCTCCTGTCCAGCCCGGTCGATTTTGGGCCGCACACTCCCCTTGCAGGATCATCTTATCCAGGATCACCTGGATCTCTGCTTCGCGAAGGCCACGGATCACCCTGACAGGCGCTTTTGCATAGCGAGCAACTGGAACAACAAACGTTTACGACGACAGCTGAAAGCTGCAGTTGCAGCAGCTCGCAGGCTTCTTGATGACCCATGCCGAGGCTGTCGTCATGTAAAGTTGCCCTTAACAACTCATCCCTGCTGACTTGGCCGTAGCAGCAGCAGTAGCAGTAGCAGTAGCGGTCGTAGCGGTAGCGGTAGCGGTAGCGGTCGTGGCAGCAGCAGAGGAGTGGGAGCAGTAGCAAGGTTGGAGTAAGAGTGGCAGAAGCAGCTGCAGCAGCAGCAGCAGGAGGAGGAGGAGGAGTGCTTCTAGTAATGAACCGCCATCTCGGAACCTTCCGTGTAACCCGTAAATGCTGACCGATAAAGCCCAAGACCTCATCCCCGTGCACCCACAACCCAGAAACCGCGCAAACCTTCTCAGCCGGATCATCATGGTGCGCTCGCGGCTCTCACCGGCCTGGCGCAGCGGAGGTGAGTTTCTTCAATCCTAAAGGAGTCTCCTCAAGAGTGTCGGACCAGTTACATGATAAAGCGAATCGAAGTTGGCCAGGGTACCAGAGGTCTGAACGAGGTCGCTCATAGGCCAAGCCGCAAGGAAATCTATGATTGCTCTTAATCCATGCCCACATTCACAAAAACTCTCCTGAATCAAGCTCGCAAACTGTACAAGAAGAAAATCGACCCTCTGTCAGAGAGGGTCTCGGCGCGACTCAACCCCCGGAGCTCTCAAATCCAAGTCCCAAAGATCTGAACATCACATTCCTGTGCCTGAACTAAATCTTGCAGTCTCAAGACCTGAGCAGCCAATTTGTCACCGGACCTACACCGGCCAAAACCTCTAAGGATCAGAGTTTATTGCACTCTATTACACGCTTACAGGCTTCTGAAGTGTTTAGCTTTAAGCTCTTCTCAGTCACAACTCATCTACATGCCCCCTGCCAACACAAACGACATACTAAGCATCCCAGTACCAACAAATCGTCACAGTTCTCCACCCTGAACCTGAACCCTGAACCCTGAGACCTCGGAACCCCGGAACCACGGAACGTAGTCTGGCGGACCCCTGCCAGGATGTCCAAGCTCCGGCTATTCTCTGAGTAGCTCCTGGGTTCGGGGAATTGCATTTGGTTTAGGGATGTTTCAGGGTTTAGAATTTAGGGGCGGCTTGAGGGCTCTGGGGATGAGGGGTCAGGGATTGTAAATTCGGAGTGGCCCATCTAAGAATTGGTGGGGGTGATGGTCTTGGCATGCTTCCACCGGACTCAATTGGTTCCATGTGCCGCCGTGTCAGACGTGGTTCGTCCTGGCGACTGCAGTTTAACTCGCTGCTCGACTCTGGCAATGTTGCTATGCTTGTCTGAATCTAAGATCGAAGGGTTATGATTTGGGATCTATCACAAATTGGACACGAACAAAGAAGTGATGATGCAGAGGATGGCCCACCAGAATTAATATTTGTACATTCTGGACTAAGAGCGGAATCAATGGAGGTGCTGCTTCTGTTGGCCAAGGCACGGCAGCGACGGGAGGTCATCGTCCTGACCGAGTCCCGTGGCACGGACTGAGGGCGTTCCACTTCCACTATGCAGAGGTTGCATGCCCTGGTCGCAAAATGTCGCAAAGCTTCGGTTTCAGGATCGGCGCCTCCCGTGGCTGCCGACCAAGTTGGATGGTTCGAGTTTACGGCATGAACGAACTTGCAGGCAGTGTCCTCCCAGTCGGACAAGTCGAGGCCCTGAGCAGGCAAGGACACTGCCTGTCTCTATCACAAATTCCTTGAGAAGGCCATACCCAACACTGCCTCTAAACGAGGTGCTCTAGAAACCCGAGCACATCGCTGTGCACACACCTAGTCGGAATTCTGTGGTGCATATGTTTACTCATAGTTTCAAGACAACGCAGATCCACATGGGACTGGCCGGGGCCCACCTGGCACTTCAGCGGCATGGCTGTCTCCGCCACGGAAGCAGCCTGCTACAGCGGCATCGGAGCAGAAACAACAGCCTCTGCTACTGTCACGACTGCACGCCTTTAGGACCCCAAACCTGACAGAGCCCTTCGCAAGCTCAGAACCTGTCAAATCCTAGTGTTACGGAGAGCGCCACTGGCAGCCAGCCTCTGCCAGTGTTCGGAACTCCACCTCGAGCTCAACCACCTGACTGAGCTTGAATCTCGGAGAGAATGCTTCCGGGGGTCAAGCCAATAACCGCTGATTTCTCAATTCTGCTACTGCTCCCCTGCGACGACGACGACGACAATCACCACGTCGACTCTTGGCAACTGCTACGGCTGCCGCTGCTGCTGCTGACTGCAATATTTACCACAATCACCACCGCATGAACTCCTCTTGTTCCTGCGCGGAGATGTGACCGTGGTGGCCCTTCTTGGTAGTGTATTGCGTGTGATTGTACGACATGCCTCGCATAGCCAAGCCAGGAATGCAGTTGCCAGACAAGCTCATGAACATAACCTGGCAAAGATCTCAAAGTCTGCACAAGCTAGTGCTCCCTTGTGGTGGAAAAGTTTGGGTCAAACATAAACGAGTTTTGGCACAGAAAAAGATGATACCTCAAGCTAGACCGCAAGGTTGCCGCAAGCACATGCTGTGGAATCCGAATGACCGAGACACAAACCTGAGACACGAAAAACGCTAAGGTCCTTGGATCAAGAGGTTGCCTGCGGCTCGTTCTCACCACAGGAGTCAAGGAGGGCCAACCGCGCGATCCTCGTTGCTTTCGGTGTGGTAACATCCTGAGTAACTACGCTACTGTCTTCCGAATGTGAATGTACTACATGGTTGCACTTCTCAACTACAACGCGCATACCCAACCGTTTGACCAGGTGTATGAGTTACTATCGTGATATAGTGCAGTAATCCTGCTAAACCCGTGGAAATTGAGTTATCACAGTTTGACATGATCATGCTACAATGTCGAAAATAATTACTAAACCATTACTAGCACCATGAGCTACTACCACCACCACCACCACCACCACCAGCAACAACAACAACACCACCAAAGCTGCTCCTCAAGCTTCTGCTGCTACTACTACGACTCTCCTGCTGCTCCTACTGCTGCAGAAGCAGCATCAGAAGTCTTGCGATGCAATTCCGGTGCCAGTGCTGGGCGGCTCCATCAAAGGTTGTAGACACACGGCGCGACCGGCTACAATAGTGTCATCCCAAAATGTGCCAAGACTCATTGCGCGCAGCTCTGTTTCCTGGGGCGGGTTGTTGCGGCACACAGCAGTGGCAAGAATCAATTCAAGCACAAGTTCCATCGACACGAGACAATGTAACTGATCTTTTGTTCTACCTTCTAGCTCTCGCGCATTGGTCTCTGCAGCCCTGCCTCCTGGACTCGAACGATGCGGTCTCCTCGTCTAAGGCGCGCGGCAGAAAGCACCGACACCTGAAGCTGATTGCGCTCGGAGCTCCTACATAAACCAAGTTGTCTTTGACAACTCTCAAACTCTCAGCTGCCCAACCCGCCTTGCCACAGTCCAGCACCAAGAGCTCCCAGTCCAAACCACCGGCTGCCGGCACAGCCAAGCCGACCTTTCGTAGGACTTTCATGAGGTGGGATAAAGGGCCATCAATGAATCGGGAACAATGCAAGCAAGTATTTCATACTAAGGCTGGGGTAGTGAGTAGTGGTACAGGAGTTAGGTAGTAATCGACGAAAATATTAACAATGGTAGCGGCAATGGCTGTAGAAGAACTGGCAGTAGAAGAAAAAGAAATAGAAGTAGTAGTAGTAGTAGTAGTAGTAGTAGAAGCAGCAGCAGTAGTAGTAGCAGTAGCAGCAGTAGTAGCAGTAGTAGCAGTAGTCGTCGTCGTAGTAGAAGTAATACTAGAAGTAATAGTAGTAGTAATTGTAGTAGTAGTAGTAGTAGTAGTAGTAGTAGTAAAAGAGGTAGTGGTAGTAGTAGAAGTAGAAGTAGAAGTAGAAGTAGAAGTAATGGCAGAGGCAGTAGTAGTAGTAGTAGTAGTAGTAGAAGCAGTAGTAGTACTACTACTACTACTACTACTAGTACTACTACTACTACTACTACTACTAGTGGCAGTAGTAGTAGTAGTAGTAGTAGTAGTAGCAGTAGTAGCAGTAGTAGCAGCAGGAGGAGGAGTGGTAGTAGTAGTGGTGGTAGTAGTAGTAGTAGTAGTAGCGGGAGCAAGAGCAGCAGCAGCAGCGGCAGCAGCAGTCGCAGTTGCAGTGGCAGTGGCCGGGACACGGGCAGGGGCAGCAGCAGCGGCAGAGGCAGAGGTAGCGGTAGCGTTTGCTGTTGCTGCTGCTGCTATTACCTTTACTACTGGTTTGCTCGTTGCTCTTGTTGCTCGTCGTTGTTGTTGCTGCTGTTGCTATTGTTTTTCTATTGGTGGTGGCAATGTGGTAGTCGTGGCCGTGGTCGTGCAGGAGGAAGCGGACGAGGAGGAGGAGGAGGAGGAGCAGCAATGATGGTAGTAGCTGTACTAGTAGTTGTCGCTAGTACTAACAAAAGTAGCAATGCAGTGAGCTTGAGAAACAAACAGAACATGCCCAACATCCAAAGGCACCTACCGTCCGAAAAGTCCAACTATTCCTGGCAGCACTTCTTGCGGTTGTGTCGTCTTGAGTATCAGTATCAATGTGATGTTGTTCGATTTAAACGCAACCCGACATCCGGCCTTGATCCCGAGATGCCCCCAGAGTGCCCGGAGGTCGTTCTGTGCCCGGCGCAAAACACGTACGGGGGCACCTTCAGGCTTCTGCTTTTGACCTCTATTCCTCCTACTTCTACTTCTACGATAACTACTACTGCTACAGCTGCAGCTACAACGACTGTTGCTGCTACTGCTTCCCCTAGCGCTGCTCACCACCGCTACCGTGACCGCTACCGCTGCCGCTGCTGCTTCGACGGTGACTGAAACTGCCATCACAATCAAACCTGCGATTGCGATGTCGTTGCCACTGCCACTGTTGTTGCCATGACATGTCAACAACTAGTACGGCTGTTGCTCTCACCAATACCTTTTCCGCGCCCAGTCGGTTACCATTTGGTATCACCTTGTTTTGACTTATATGCGCGATCCTTGAGGTCCCAATTCCTAGCCTCCTAGACTCCAAACATGCTGCCAAAGCCTTGAACCTTGAACTTGTACTCCTAAAACCTTGTGCACTGAATCCGCATCGGTCTCTAGCGCTTGCAACCGCAAGCCTGAAACCTTCCAACATGCAGCTCGAGACTCTGCCGCCGCAGACCGCAAAGCTTCACAAACTCCGCTCAACCTGCTTTAACTTCCGAGCGTCCCAGTTAGCAGCTAGGTTCGCGGCCAACTGCAGACGATCCAAGATCATGTTCCTTGTTCCCAACAGAGGAGGCATAGAGGGCTGCAACGATTTCCTAATTAAGATCTTCTGTTCCAGTCATCGAGTCTCGGCACTGGAACTCTGAAGTTTATTGCTTTGCTGTCTTCGGAGTGCAACCAGTCTAAGGAATTCTTCGGGTGCATCAATCGGATATCGTGGGGGTGTGAGAAAATTCCGGGTTCATCAGGGGTGACTGAAACAATCAAAGAAAACAATGAGGGTCACAATATTGAGAACAAAATCCCCAGCACTCTCCCGATCGAAGACACTCTGCCACCTGCGGCGGATTGCCTGCAAAGCTTTATTTGGGTGCCTTGGGCTTCAGGTAGAGCCTGAAGCCACGCTCTGCATCTGTATCGAGCTTGGAACTGAAGCTGTGTCGAGCTGGAATCGAAATCATCTGATTCCCATCCCAAACACACTGAGCCCTAGACCCTAGACTTTGATTCTTAAACCAAAGCTGGACGCGAGCTTCTAAATCTACAGCCCAAGGCTCCAAAACGAATGCGCAGGATTCGCCCCGAGCTGAGCACCGCACCCTCCGTCCGGCCGGGTCAGCTGCCCTGGCGACACAGCCCATGAGCTGAGGGTTTAAGTTTAGGCTTTCAGAATTCGGGACGAAGGTGCAAGGGCTTGGGGTTTCGGGCATCAAGGCTCAGGGTTGGGGCTTGCTTAACTTTGGTTTGGGGCTCACAGGCGAGGACTTGCTCGCTGTCAGCATTCATCTGTGCCTTCATCACCAATGACAAACATCAACAACCAGAAGCTTGAAAACACCACCATCATCGCGATCAACAGCAGCAAGATCACCACCTTCATGATCGACACCATGCGCATGATCACCATCAAAACTACGACTAATCACACGGTCAGTTGTCCACATAACAGCCAGCCACATCCGGCACAAAAAAAGAGTTGGAACTCCTGGCATTGCTGTTCGCACCTTCTGCTCTTGCACGCATGTTGAAGTTCTATGTCTTCATGAAGTTGTGTTCCAGAAAATGCCCGTTTTGGTCTTGCCATGAAGATTCTCGCAGACTTTCACCCCCTGAACGCCCCTCTCGCTGCCCGACCTTGCCAATCGCGGCAAGCCTGCGCCTGTCGGCCAGTCGCACACAACCCAATTCCAAAATTGGAACAATAATTAACAAAGCTGATGAGCACCTGATATTCTTGCCTACTTGCTGCTTGCTGGTGTGATCAGCTGCCAAGATCGCCAAGACGGGTCAGCTCCCACACCAAGCTGCGCCTTTACTCATCCCATGCACATTGATGTCCTGCTTGGGAAGCAGCAGACACACAAACTTCCATTCCACTGTGCAAGTCCGTCCTTCCACCATCACGTAGTCGGCCCATGCTCTTCACAGGCCCCAACAAAAAACAAGACAAACACGGCTACTGCTTGAAGTACAGCTGAGCTGCCTCTGTCGGCTTGTTTGGACCGCGCTTTAACATTCGAATTTCTACATTCACATCTAAATATTGAAACGACTTCCAAATCGACAATGTTTTCAAGCTCGGTCCATGGATCTTTTCAAGTGGCCTGTGGATGTGGCGGCTACAAGCTGCCCCATGTGGATAAACCCCACGTCTGGTTCTCAATTTGCATCTGAGTGACATGGCTGCATGAGAACGAGCACCGCTGCACTCGACGCAATGTTTGTGCACTGAAGCATTCGTTCACCGTCTTTTTCGGATTGCAAAACTGCCGCTCCACTCACGTACAAGACGGCTCTTCACAGAAACCTGCATCCAATGAGCTTGCACAAGAAAACTTTAATGTCACCGTGAAGCATAGCTGCGCAAATTGATTTCGCACTGATGGAGAGTCTGGAGCTTGTCAACTTAAGGTTAGACCCGGTGGCTCTTTGGACCACGTTGAAAAAACTTAGTGGGTTTGGGTCTGGAATCTATTGCTGCTCTGAAGGCGAGACGATCCACTGATGCCATGTGCAAAAGCTTCCACCACAGCTCCTTTTTCTTCAGACCTGCGGCAGCATGTGCAGCTTGCGAGAAGCCGTTTAGTTGCAGCGCATGCACATTCGAGGCCCCTCGTGTCAGACATGATATTTCGGCCAAAACGGTGCCTCGAACCTGCAAAACAGGAGCACTGCCGTCTGACCTGACATGGAATCTTCTCTAAGTACTTCTAGACATCGCATCATCATCACAGAAAGACAACCTCAGAACAAAACTAGTGGTGCTTCTATAGGCGCCAGGCAATGCAGATTGAAACACGTGTGCGTGTGTGTGTGTGTCTGGTGTCAGACCTGTCAGCTTCGCCAGAGTCGATTTCAAAACTTGTCGCATGTGCGACGCTCGAATCTCTTTAAAACCTGTCGCATGTGCGAAGATCAAAACTCGCAGAGAGGGCCTTATTTCCCAACGAAATTTTCGTACGCACTAGTCACGGTGGACCCTGACTGTGCGGACTTTTTCCTCCTGGCGGTCAGTCAGTGGGGGTGAGTTCGGGCCCGATTTTCGGGTTAAAGGGGCAGACAGCAGCACTTGTAGCCTTCTGTTGTTGGTGGTTTCTGGGAATGTCTTACTGAAGCTATTTTCTACTGCAAGAAGCGTCTCTCTCTGGGGAAGAGTGTTCCAGCTCTCATTCTGTGTTGGCTACAGGCCTCGTTTCGAGACATTGGTCAGAATTCGGTACTCCGCAGGCTGTCGATTCTGCAGCGTGCGCACCAGAGCTCAAGCAATCTTTGGGGTTCAAAAGTGCTTGCAAACAGCCTCCAAACGGCTTTAAGGGGGCCCCCAAGCCAGCAACTTCGCAGGCCTGACCAGCACTCATAGGCTTTTAAGGCTTTCTGGCAGCTCGCAGCACTTCCGAGTAGCTCGCAGGGCTTCCGAGCAGCTCGCAGCGCTTCCGAGTAGCTCACAATCGCTTCCTAGTGGCTCGCAAGCCTCCAAATCGAATATAGTAGCTCGCAGCGCTTCTGAGAAGCTCACAATCGCTTCGGAGTGGCTCGCAGGCCTTCCGAATCGCTTCCTAGCAGTTCACAGGCCCACAAATCGCCTCTTAGCCACTCGCAGGCTTCAAATCGCTTCCAAGCAGCTCCCAGCCACTCGTACGCCTCCCAAATCGCTTCCTGGCAGCTCACAGGCCCACAAATCGCCTCTTAGCCACTCGCAGGCCTTCAAATCGCTTCCAAGCAGCTCTTAGCCACTCGCAGGCCTTCCAAAATCGCTTTGGCTCCTTCCCACTCCTAGGCGAGCATTACAAAGCGTCGAGAAGGTCCTGAAGCGCAGGAGTGTCAGCAGCAGGCTCACGAGGAGCCAAACCAGAGCGGTTGGTGAAAGAAACCCAAGCTTCGCCAAACCCGGCCGAAGGGGGTCGGGTGTGTAAAACAACGGTTTCACAGGAAACGAATGACAGCAGGTGACACACCCTGATGGCGAAGAGACGAGAGCAGACGCGGCGGCCCACAAACGTAAGAAAGGCTTTAGCCAAGTCGATTTTCGCCGCCACGCAGGAACATGGGCCGACACAGGTTGGTGATGGTGGCAACGACCCCAATCTAAAACCCGCAAACCTAAAGATTTTTAGGATGCTCACAGCAACATCAAAGGTCTTTGTAAGGCGAAGTGCACGCTCCAAGGCAGCTTTGTTGTGGACACGCAAGGACAAAACGTAGTGAGGAGAGTCAACAACAGCCCTGTGCAAGCACCGAAGTCGGCGAAGAGTACAGGCTCGTTTCTGAAAACCAAGGATTTAGGCAAAGCAGCTTGAGACCATTGCACGTCCAACCTTGAGTAGCGCACATGGACTGATGAAAGGAGAGCCACAAGGCGGCGCGTTTCTTGCAAATAACGTGGACCTCCGAAGAGAAGCTTGGTTTCTCAAAAAAATCAAACGAGCTTTGGAGCAGTGTAGTTGATAGACATGACTTTCTCGCCCTTGGCAGAAAGGGGCACAAGGCGTGTCCACCACTACCTGCGTGAACTAGAGCAGCCTGCCAAATGGTGGAAAGACAGCGAGAGGCCTTTTTGGCCAAGCCCAACCCGCTTTGTTCACAGGATTCGGCTTTGTCGCAAGAGAGAAGCGACTTGTGAGTGGCGAAGGAAACGAATTGTGAGCCCAACGGCTGGACTCACTTTGAGCTGAAGTGGCTCTCACGTCATGTGCCTGGCCTGCTGCAGGAGCTCTTTGCATCCTTCGCGACGCCACTTTCGGAACTCGTCCTTTTCTGGTCCCGCCTCCTTGCTCCCTCGTGCCCGGTCGACTCACCATTCGCGAGGCGAGATGCTTTATCAAGCCGGTCTGGTCTTGGTGCTTGCCTTAGGTCCTCCTAAGGCTCTTGCTAAACACGCCATGCAAGCCTTGCTGTGAACTGCCTGACTTGGTGGTGTTGTGGGCGTTTTTGGGTGGATCGCATCGATCTGTACCCTGTTTTTCGGCACCGCTGTTGCGGCCGTCCAGGCTGCCGTTTCCACTCGTGGCGCGCTGCTTCCCTTGAAGCTTACGCTGCCGCTCTTCGGCTTGAAGTTCTTACTGGCGTGGTGCTTTGCCTGTGCTGAATGCGTCCCCCAACACACTTGAGCGCCGCCTGTTGGCGTCCTGCTGCGAGCAAGTTCATGGTCACTCTTAAACCCGGCCTCTTCCAAAAGGGCAGCATGGCCTCCGGGCTGTGGCTTGTTGCAGTGTCTTCGCCAGGCCTGAAACTCGCTTTGACTACGAGCTGGAGGAATAGCTTGTCTTCGTTTTCAGAGTTTGCTTCTTCGCATTTGCCGCGGCGGGGCTGTTTTCACTCCTACGCGGCGCTATCAAGAAAACTCCGGTCCTTGCCCTTTCTGTAAGGCCCCGCCGGTGCCTTCCATGCGACATTTTTGGGCGGATTATTGCCCTGGATTCCAAAGCGTGCGTGCGAGTATCATGCTTGAGTATGGTCTCGACGCTGCCTGGTTTAGCCAGCAGCCCCGATGCACTGCTAAGACGGGGTTCATCACTTTTCAGGCTTCTTCGCCTTCGCCACAACGACGAGAGCAGATGCAGGTCGCTACTTGCAAACTTGCGCTTGCAATACTCGAAGATACCTGGGGGAGTTTTCATGTCCCTCCTGGTCGCATCGTGCCTAGGCCTTCGGGTTTCTTTGGCTTCGGGTTTTAGGCTAGGCTTTCACTGCAGCTGGCGCTGCCGTCTGTCAGGACGCACGTTTTTGCGCTGTTTCCTGCCATGCACCGCCTTCCTTCGGGTTCAGCGGCCCTGCGGGAGGGTTTCGGATGCCAGGTCCCGCGAAGAGGCATGGCCTAAAACTGCAGCATGGCTGGGCAACAACCCTCACAAGCAAGAGTGTGACAAATTCCTCAGAGGCCCAAATAATGTGGCAGTTGGCTTGCCAGCTGCAGAATTTTTGACACTCTGGTCAAATCCACAAAACCCCCAAAACCACCCAAACCCAGCCCAAACCCACCCTACAAATGGTCAAACCTGTTTCATTACCACGACAAGCGGTCTCACCTTGCCACAAGCATTCCAGTTACCGTCACCAAACGATTTTGGAAAGCGTGAACGCTGTTACTTTCAGATGTAAAATTGCCAAGTCGAAAGTGCTGAACTGGCTCAATATTGTGATTTTGCTTCGTCCTTGCCTTCCCGCCTTGGGGTTTTGGTTGCAGCCCCTTTTTCCCACGCGCTGCCTCTAACCGCCTACGGGTCCAGGTTGTGTCGCAGATACAGAATCAGCAGCCTGGAACGGCCACGCCTTCTTCTACAGGAGCGCCCGGGCCGTGGCCGGCTGCGACGAGTCTCGCCTGGAGAGCGGCCAGTCCTTCACGGATCCGGAGCTGCTGAAGCACGGTTCAGGGCTGACCCTGAGGGGGCGGTCTGGCTCTACGATGTGGAGGACCGATCTGCGGAGGTTTGAATAAGGCCATTTTTGATCAAATTGAGCCACAGGGCGACGAAGACGTGGCCAGAGAAAGGGCGGCTCAGGTGCTCGTCGGACGGCATTTTTTCATTGGGGGAGAAAAGGAAGCATGAGCGGCAAGCCAAACATGGCGATCAAGCTCGGAGACCTCCTGGCCAACCCGAAGGGCGGCAAGTTCTTCCCCGTGTGCGGGGAGGACGGCGGCCCGGCGGTATGGCAGTGCGATTGGATCAGGATCCTGTGGGCACCCCACGGCCTACAACGGCGAGGACGCGGCGAATGCCCCAGTGCCTGGAGCAACGAAGCGGTGGCGGCGGAGCTGGCCGGCTTCATCCTGGTGGCCCAGGCCAGCCGCTCCATGGCGGACCCGAAGCTCTTCGGCCGCATGCTGACCACGCAGGACACGGAGAGCCGCTTCGTCTCCTGCCTTGAGACCTCCACGCGCGGCAATTCCTTCATCAAGCTCAAGGTCTGTCTGGACCGGGTGAATCTCTGGGATGCTAGATGCAACCGTTGCACGAGCTGGGAGATCTGACCAACGGGCAGTGCAAGGTGCGAGCTGAGCTCAAGCAGGTCTGGATGATGAGCGGCCAGTGCGGCCTGCTGATCGAGGTGACCGATCTCATGCTGAAGGACGAGGAGCCCCAGCGGTGTCCGTTCTGACGGCGAATTAGTTAATTGATTTTTTATTTTTTTTTCGGGCCCGCCCCCCAGCCACCCCATGCGGCTGCGGGAGCCGTGGCACGAGGGAAACATCACGTAAATGCACGAGCTCCGGTAAAAGGCACGATGGGTCCTGTCAGAGTGTTCAAGACACCGGAGTTCACCGTCAAACAGCTCCGACTCTCGGTGGAAGCCGGTCAAGAAGCACATCCGAGAGGACCTAGGCGTGAACACAGACCGGGAGCAATGCTGGGGAGCGACTGGGAGAGGGCGCGTTGCGGAACATCCTGGCCCAGTGACCCAAAAATCCAAAGAGCTGGGAATGAAGCGCCTTCAGGTTTTAGTAGTCCTCGACGACATGGCCGATGCGCCGCAGGTGCACAAGAAGACCGGAGACGGTATTCTTGACACTCTTTTTATTCGCGGCAGGCACAACATGTGCAGCACCTGGGTGAGCACCAGAAACTGCGACTGATGCCCCTCGGTCGGGGCTCGACCCCTAGATGCTCTCTTTCCAACCCTGACAACTGTGCACTCCGTAGTCTTCACTCGGCACCGGGGGATCTGGTAGAGCTTCCGAGCGTCCCGCGTTGAAGTCCCGGGCCAGCTGCTGGAAAAGCCCGATGGCCTCCTGTTCCGCCATTTAAACTATTGATGACGACGGAGAATTCTACCGTGCGCCTCCTGCGCGACGGGCTCACGTGCCGGGCTCAGCTGACCCAGCTGCCGCCTCGACGCGAGGGCGAGCCGACCCTCTGGGCCATCGGCATCGACGGGGAGTCCCCGCTGAAGCGCCGCGAGCACGTCGGACCTGACGGCGGCGCGGGCCACGGCGGCCCTGCGGAGCGACGTGGCGCCGCGGAGCCTGGGGAAGTCGGCGGCGGAGGGGCCGAACGATCGATTGCAGGCGGACCTGGCGGACTTCTCCCAGAATACGAGGGGGGGCAACAAACGAAGGTTGCCCTTCTCAAGCCCCCTTAGAGCCCCTTCTCGAATTGAATTCGAGAATTTTGGAAGCCAGAATTCTCGAAGGGGGCTTGAAGCCTCTTTGGAAGTCTCCTTCAAGGGGGCTTCAATTAATTGAATTAATTCGAGCCTCCCTTCAAAAATTCAAGTGGAGCATATTTGAACTAACACAGCCAGCAGATGTTGAGTCTGCTCCGTGAGCATCAAGTTTTCAAGTTTTTGACATGAACGTGGTTGTCTAAAGCTGGGCAAGACGGATTGCAGCGCTTTGCAGTGACAGTCTGAGTACAAACGCCAATGACACAGAACTCTACAAGAAGCGAGTGCTGAAGCCTCTCGTGGTGGAGTACATGCTGGTCGTGCTTTAGAATACCTGACGGAGACCATGAAGCGGTTGAAGTCTTGGACGCAGGGTCTATCACTACCAAGCCAGAGTTCGAGAATCCGTCGAGTTGGCTTCGAGCTTCGAGGCTCGGTGGATAGAGACTCAACGTGAGTACGGCTTCGTGGCGAAGCGCCTGTCACCTGCAGTCTAGCTCCAGCAATTCTTCCTCATCGCTTGCAGGTGAGTCTCAAGCAGGAAATTGGCGGCCACCGTGTCTCAAAGCTCCTATTAGAGGCTGCGAACGCCAATGCGCTTGAAGAGCTGCAGGATGATATCTGCTCCAGATCGTGCCGGCCTTCTTGCACCAAGCCGCTCGGCAGCAGCCAGAATAGCCAGACCTGTATTATCTTCAGAACTGGTGGAAGGAGTTGGAAAGGTGCTGAAGGTGCAGGCTCGTGGCACCACAGACGCTGGGAAGTTGCTTGGGCGTCCGGCTTTGGACCTATACCATTCTGCTGGCGCTGCACAGGTGTGAGTTGAAACCAGAGGACTTTACACTGGCCGACATCTTTCTCCCTTTGAGCCCCGCCTTAAGTCGTGACAGGCACTCCTACCAGACACGCACAGGGTAGATTTTGTTACAGCGTCGTCTAAACGCCGGAAAACGGCTTGCTAGGTCCGTGGCGCGTGCTTGCAAAACATTTTCTGTAGAGTTGTCACGCCTCCATGAAGACAGCAAAACTCGCCAGCAAGTCTGCACCAAACCCGTTTGTTTGACGACAAGTTCAACGCAGACGGTGTGGTGTAAGTAACAGCGCGTTGTGTTGGGGAGCTGTCTTTGCTTTCTTGGTGGTTGGCTGCGGCCAGTTTGGTTGTTCGTTTATGAAGCATGTGTTTTGTTGCTTCTTCCAAGCAGCTGGACTTTTGCGTTTATCTTTGCTATTTGCACAAAAAATTGTGTTTTCCACGCATACAACATGAGCAGCTGTTTTATTGGGGTTACAATGCGCGCTTTATCGAGCCTTTGTGGAAGATGTTGGAAGGAGACTGCGTCAGGAGTTATTGTGAATTTGCAGATTGTGAAAGCTCGTTGGGTTCTAAACAAGGATGAAGGAGCCTGTTTGTGTTTTTCTGGATGAAAGAGGATTTTTAATGAAAGAAATAACACAACCATCCGAACTTGCCTGTGTTTCTTTGATAGAGAAAATTTCTGGTGTTTGTTCCAAGCATCGCCAAGCAATCGAAGCAGAATCAGATTCGGGTTTGCGTTTTGGGGCATCACACATACCGCTAGCGAGCACAAATAGCAGAGGTCAATATGTGTGTAGTGCAGAAACGCAAATTCCAATGGTTTCTAGACATAAGAAAAAACATATGGAGACAAAATACTGCAAACGAATTTTGGTGGGTCATGGTGGGGTTGTGACGTACTGTTACTACTACGGTTTGTGACTTGCTGTTGCTATTGGCAATACGGGTACGAATACCAATACGAATACGAATACTACGAATACGAATACTACGAATACGAATACGAATGCTAATGCGAATGCTAATGCTCAAACTGATACTAATGCCAATACCAATATTAACACCAATACTAATTCTCATACTAATGCTCATACTCATACTCATACTCCTGATACTGATGCTGATACTGATACTGATACCAATACCAATACCAATGCCGCCAGCGCTACCGCTACCGCTAACGCTACCGCTAACGCTACAACTACCGCTAGCGCTAGCGCCAACGCTACTGCTACTGCTACTGCTACGGCTGCTGCTGTTACTACTGCGACCACTACTACTATTACTATTACTCCTACTTCTTCTTCTTCTACTACTACTACTACTACGACGACGAGTGCCACTACGACTGCTTCCACTCCGATTTGAAGCATCGCTACTAGGCAGTCACGAGGTTTCACCTGGATCCGTTTCGGCCTTGGCTCTAAGCGTCAGCGGGCTTTTTGGGTCGCTCGCGGTTCGGAGTGGCCGCTTGAGCAGGCTGGTGGGCCCCAGCGCTTTCAACCTTTGTCTACGCTGCGCTTGCCCCAGGTACCCGCTGCAAACATGGTGACGGTGGTCAACTCGAAAGCAGACGTCCTCAAGGCCGGAGCGGTGGAGTCGCGAGGAATGTGCGCCTCAGTTGACACCTCTGCACGCCAGGCTTCCCAGGCTCTGGCCGTCAACCTCAATGCAGCGAAAGGGCTGCAAGAGGCACCTGCAGAAGTGCCACCAATTGCTGATGCCGCACAAGCTGCAGAGTATCTAACCCTTCTTTCCCAAAGTTCTAAAGCCGTCCCAACCTCAAAGCTCCGGCAGCGCCCTTTACATCACCATGCTGCCAGGTGATGAAGTCCAACCTGGGACCCCGAGGAGCGGGAAAGCTTTGGTGTGGTGTTTTCGGAGTTAGTTCGTTCAGGCTTCGCAGGTGATTCGAAGCTGCGTTCCGAGCGAACCCTTGAACCCAGGGACTCTGAAGATGCTGGTGGGCGGCGCTGGACAGATCAAGATCACCAAGGATTGGAGTGCAGTGCATTGGTGTTGCTGCTCGTGCTGGTGGGAATGCTTCGGGTAAAATGAAGATCACGATGGACAGGGATACCAACATGAAGATAGCGATGACCATGATACGAAGATGGTTGCGAAGGTTCGTTAAATGATGTCGATGGTTTTGAAGATGCAGAGGATGAAGAGGATGTCTGGCCTAAACAATTAGTGTAGTACATGTGGTGAAGATGAGGACCACAGACAAGATGAAACATGAGGTAGATGACGGTTCTGATTAAGACATTCAGCGTGAAGTATGGAGTATGGAGTTGACGGAGTTGATTAAGATGATGAAGATAATGCAGGCGGCTGCCATGATTACAATTGTTGAAATCATTTTGGCACTGGTAACGACGATGAAAAAACCGAAAGTGGTTGATTACTGTGATCATGTGTTGGTGATGCAAGTCATAAAGATGCAATTGAAGATGGCTCTGACAATGACGGTTACAATGGCAGTGGTGATGGCAGTGGTCATGGTCATGCGAATGCGAAAGCAAACGGCAGTGTTGGTACCTTTCTTATCAATCGTGGAGTAGAGGTTATGGTGATATTAGCGGGAGTGGTTTTGCAACGCACAGGAATGCATCTGAGGCACAACGACGTTCATGGTCACAACGAGAGTCAAATCTCTGAATACTTTGAGCGCAGATGGTATCGGCATTCTGAAAATTACGTTTTAACAGCTCAGTGATAATGGCAACCTCCAGCGGCAGCAGCAACTAGAGCGATGGGGCTGACTGCGATGATGGTCGACAGTAGGACGACTTTGCAACAGCAGCAGCAACAACAGGAGTAGTAGTAGTCGCAATCGTAGTCTTGGTTGCAGTCGTAGTCGTAGTCGCGTTGTCATAGTCGTATCGTGGTGGCAGTTGCTTTCAGTATTTCCAAGATGGTGGGTTGTGATCATGTTGTACCAATCTCTGCGCCTCGATGTGAACAAAGATTACACTCAACGGGCGCAGACGCAGATTCAGCAAGCTTGACATAATTCGTTACTGACTCTCAGTGGCAGGATGGGTCAGTTCTGCTCGGCGAGATGCAAATTCAGCATCCGACGGCCTCCATGATCGCCAGAGCTGCGAGTGCTCAGGACTGAGCACAGCAAAAGACTGCCATCTTCTGCACATGAGCAGGTTGGCGAGCACGCTCGCCGCGGCAACTGTTGCCTCTGTTGCTTTTGCAAGTCCTGCCAGGACGAGTTCACCGGTGATGGAACAACCTCTAGGTTCCTGGGCATGAGATCATGTCACCTGAAATTGTCTTCGGTGCATTATCGGGGCTATTCAGACGTGGGTCATGAACGAAGCGCAGGCTGCTTGGACCACCTTGAAGCACCAAGTCCTGCACTGACTTCGGAGACTCCAGTAAAACTTATTCATTCCCCAAAACCCCATACCCTCATGCCTCCTCCCCTCGCAATAAAACGCGACCTGGGCCCAGTGTGATGTTCATCGGCGAGCTGATGAAACTGGCTGAACAGAGCCTAGCTGAAGGACTCCACCCGAGGCTCATCGCAGAGGCGCTTTGGATTCTACTGCTTGGGCTGGCTTAGGGTTTGGAGCTTGGGGTTGCTAAGTCGAGAGTAGTTTTACTCCTCCGCAATCAAGACAGCAAGAAGAGTGATCACACAGAAGAAGCAACAAAGCTCGACAGCTTCATCGACAGCGGCTACAAACGAGACAAATGCATACGCAAATACAAGGAGAATCATCGCACTGCACAGAAAGGTCAAGGTGGACATGGGCGAAGCAGGTTCGAGACGGCAGCTCAAGAAACAATGCCGATAGCAACAATAACATGAAGCTGCTGAGTTGTAGTTCGAACGGTCAGGAAATGTGTCCTGCAAGATGCTGGCTTCAGGTAGACCTAGGCCTAACACCCTTTCTAACCTGAGAGGATCCGACCCCTGAAGCCCTCATGCGCTCTTTTGCAGCGCTCTCAGGGCTTCGAGCTGGCCCGTGAGGAGACAGTGAAGTTTCTGGACTCCTTCAAGGCCCTTACTTTCCAGGGGGCAGGTGAGATGCTGTGCCAGTCGTTTCAGGCGAAAGTTCTGACGAGGCATTGTCCTCGGTCTTTATCCTTACCAAAGCTGCTTCATGATCTCCAGTGTTCCCTTGCAAAATTCTGCTGGATGTCGAGGTTGGTGTCGGTTGCGGTATCGGTATCAGCATCGACATGTCCATTTTCAGGTTTGCTAATGTGGACGTATGGACGTCAGCACTGTGAATCATGCTGGTGTCAAGAAGAATTATCAGATCTAGACCTCGCCTCAGTATCGCTTGTTTTTGTCTTCGTTGCTGGACATCCAGACGCATCCAATCGTTAAGTTGACGTTGAAGGCACTGAGCATGAACTTGGTGACCAGAACGGTCATGGTGAGGATAAAGATGACTAATTACCAGTATGAAGATGAGAATGAAGCGATGACGCCGCTGACGATGACTACGACAATCACTATGATGTTGCTGTTGAAGCAGATGATGGAGAGCATCATTATTTTGCTGCTGTTGTTGTTGTTGCTGTTGCTGCTGTTGCTGTTGCTGTTGTTGTTGTTGTTGTTGTTGTTGTTGTTGTTGAAGATGTTCATGTTTATAATGTTGAGGACAATGCGCCATCTTTTTTCTGTTGCTGCCTTTGGGATAGGGTGATTCCTTGTTGTCATCATCTGTATTCCCCACACATAGCCGCAGGTCCACATGGATGACCCTCTCAGCGATCGAGAGAAGCTCGTCTGTGTAGCGAGAACCTCCCTGAGGCAGGTCTTCGAATCCCGCTTGTTGCTTCGCGTGTTTGTTCCTACTACAACCACTACTACTACTACTACTCCTGCTGCTGCTACTACTTCTTCTTCTACTACTACTACTACTACTGCCTGCAGCCTGAGAATTGATGTAACGGATTTTCCGGATCAGCCCCTCCACCGACCCCAATACAGGCCAGGAGGCCAAAGTCGCCTCAGCGAATGCACCTACCAGCAGCAGACAAGGCCCCAAGTCCGAAATCTGTCCAGGACCAAGATCGTCCCGGCCCTCGCAGATCCCATGGCGGAGGTTGTGGTCGATTCTGTGCCGTGACGGGAAGGTGAGAGTGGCTTACCTAACCAGGAAGAACGAGAAGTCACCACCATTGTCATCAGCACCACCCTCGCCACCATCGCCCCCATGACCTCCATGCCCTCCATCACCATCATGACTGCCATCACTGCCATCGCCGCCCTCACCACCACTCTCATCATCGTCATCATCATCATCATCATCATCATCGTTCTTGGTGTTATCGTCATCACCATCATGCCTACGTCTTAGTCATATACGAGAGCTTCATAAGCTTTTTGGCGCTACAAGCGTTTCGTATGGTGCGCTGGTCGAGCTTTCGCTGCATCTTGGGATTGCAAGTTCTTTCCAAGGTTATACATCAAGCGCCCATTGAGGAACTTCAGTTACTTTCCCCAAGCTGCTGATCACACCGGGCTGAACTGGTTGGGCATTCCCATGGATACTTTCCCGTACTCATAATACGCCTTTTCGAAAACTCGAGGTTCGGGGTTTCAAAACGGCATGACGGTCTTCCGATTGTTGATTGGGGGCCCCGCCAAGGTGCGCATGATCAAGAAGCAGGGATCCCCGCTCGATCTCAACATGGTGGAGATTCTTCACATGAAGTGCGCCCAAGCATCTGCATCATCGCAGTGCTTTGCCGCTATGCCTTTGTCTGCTGTGGGCTTGTCGCCTTCCGGCTCTATGCAGCATGGACAGGGTAATAGTCAGTGTATTGACGATATTTGCTGTCGTCGTTGCCAGCAGGACTTGTGTTGCTGCTCTCGCCGTGAGTTTTTTCATGGTGTATTGTTGCGGTCATGCTTCTTGTTCGGACTGTGTATCGTTAACCACTCTGGTCTTGAGGCTGCTGGTCTTGCCACGTGTAATTCCGCTGTTACGATAGTGCTGTCATTTGGTAGCGTCTTTTCTCGTGTCAGGAACAAGCTCATAACGGAGACCCGGCTCATCAAGGGCCTCGTTTTGGACCACGGCGCCCGACATCCGGCTGGCTTCCCAGTCTCTGGCGATCGTAACTGCCAATGACAAGAACTAGTAGTAACAGTCATGAAGCCAAGAGCAATCATAAACATGGCAGCGCCAGTACCGCAGCCAAGACAAGCAGTGCCTTCGCGAAGGACACACACAAGTTGCAATCATCAGTGCCGTCATAGTTGATATGGTGGTGTTTTCGGTCATACTAGGACGAGCACCAGCCACCACCACTACTGTTGCTGCTGCTACTACTACACTCCTCCTGCTGCTCCTGCTCCTGCTGCTGCTGCCACCAGTGCCGCGGGACGACCACAATCAGCGCTACCGCCACCACTCCGGATAATGAATTTGTCTTGCATGATTATAGATGCTAGTGTCGATAGTAACTATGAAATTGTAGAGCTGATGCTATCATGAGTGAAGATAGTCGTGCAGATGAAAGCAGAGCCGAGGACATGCCGAAGAAGCTGGAGAACTGCCAGGTCCTCAGGTGCAAGATGCAAGAATCCGACTTTCCCATTGTCGTGCCATCTGAGTGCTAGCCCCAAAACCCCAAGCGATGCACCCTCAATCCTAAATCGGTGTTGACTTGGGTGGGAATCGGTGTTGACTTCACGATGGTTGACAGACGCCTGCGTGGGAACGTGGAGGGCTGTACGCCGAGTCTTGCGGTACTCGGTCTACACGTTGCTGCTGAGAGTCTCAACATTGAGATGTGTGATTCAGGGTGGCAGAATTTTGCATCGTTGGCCGATGATTCCGGGTGCTAGAACCGTGTACGTTGGCCATCGTTGGCCATCAGGATCCTCCAGACCCGATCATCTGGCCCCATCCTGCCGTGTCCGCAGGGGGCCGGGCCCCAGAGGCCCTCAAACAAAATCCGAAGCGCCGGAAGCCTTTGGCTCCAGAGCCGCAGCCGAGGTTACATCTTGACGTGTAACGTCTCCCTGGAGTACGAGAAGAGCGAGGCCGCGAAAGAGCAAAAGACGCGATCTCTTTGGTTTTCGGAGGCGTTGCGCTTGGGTTTCGGGCGGTCTCGACTCGTGAAGGTGAACGCCGGCTTCTTCTACAGCAGCTCAGAGCAGCGTGAGAAGTTGGTCGAGCGACCCTGCCACGCCTTGGATGTATATAGCCTGTCAGAAGCGACTCGTCGTCCGTCCGTCGCCGCCTCGGTGTAAGTGACAGAGTTGTGCCTACGGGCCTGGAGCTATGTGGTCTTGCCAGTTCCGAGCGGAAGTTCACGGACGAGAAGGTGAAGAAAATCATCGTTCCTTGACTGCATGGTCAGTCAGCTTCTATTTATTTTGGATCAGTTGATGGCCCACAAGTCATTCTTGAGTTGCGCAGCAGCGATGTCGTGCTGCTCTTCTGGAGTTCGTTCAGCTAGAAGAATGTGCTCTTGCTGATGCTCTTGGGCTGCGGGATTCTGGAAACCTGCCTTGACATCACCGTCTGTGCTGTCTGCTTCTTCAGGAGCTGAAGCGGAAAGTCTGCACCGAGGATGGCCCGCAAAAGCTTGACTTTCGGCTTCAGGATGCGCTTCTCACTGTGCCCTGTGGCAGGAGAACGGCAGGACTTTCGTCGTCATCAACCAGAAGGGAATTGATCCGCCTTCCCTCGAGATGCTGGCTCGGGAGGCCACAGATGCTTTAGAAGCAGGGTGTCCAAAGTTCCTGAAGTGGCAGACGCGAGAGGGAGAGAGAGAATGCCAAGGAGAGGGAGCGGGCACCTGATGGTTCGCAGCCATTTGGATCCCAGTGTCCTAGCCTCTCACGGCCTCCTGTCCCTTCGGACTCCTGTCGCGCGCTCTGATGCTCCTACGAGTTCTTCGTAAGCAGAAGCCCAGTTCAAGCTTCCGAGGCTCCAGCAATGACCCGCACCTCGCCCAAGCGATCCGTGGCCGCGCTGGCAATCTTGGTAGCCGGCT
Organism: Symbiodinium sp. clade A Y106; assembly: GCA_003297005.1. Taxonomy (NCBI): domain Eukaryota; class Dinophyceae; order Suessiales; family Symbiodiniaceae; genus Symbiodinium; species Symbiodinium sp. clade A. Next base: position 97,866 of record BGNK01002089.1, read on the forward strand.
CGCATTTTTTGCACTCTCGCCTGTCTCAAATGAAAGGGGATTTTGTTCGCGCTTGGATCGGAGTTGCTTCGATGTGAGGCGGCCGCCCTTTGGAGCCTTGCTCCTGGCCAGTCTTACACCGCCCCAGCAGGGGGCGGCCTTAACCGGAAGCAGATGCACGGCAACATCCGAAACAAGGACAGGTCTCCTGCGCAGGTTGTTTTTACAGATCTTCGCTTTCTGAGGTCCGCATCTGCTCGTACTCGTAGCTCTCTCATCGCTTTGTGTTCAGGACAAGCTGGGGGGGGTGGTGGAGATTCCCCTGGAGGAGGAGGAGGCAGAGGAGGAGGCTAAGCCGGAGATGCCCGAGAAGAGGGTGCCCTACTCCATGCACATCGTCACCCAGCTCCCGCAGCACAAGCACCTCCACGAGGAGAGCAATGCGAGGAAGTTCATCGAGGACAAGCTGGTGGGTGCCTTTGAGAACTTCGAGGACCTGATCCGGCATGTGGAGGCGTCGGGAACCCATGCAAACAAAGGATCTCGGGAGCTTGGAGCGAAGCCTAGGTCCTGGGTGTTTGGTGTTGTTTTTTGTGTCTTCGCACGCGCGCACGGCTTCCAAGCGGAGCACTCCCCGGGCAGGTGCATTTGCAGGTGTCCCCACACTTCCACCGCGAGAAGCGCCCGGACAAGGTGCCCAAGACCACGATGACGGTGGACGAAGAGGGCGATGAAGTTCCCATGGAGGTCCAGCAGGAAGCTGGGCACAAGATGCTGACCCCCTTCATCGTGAAGGCCACTCTGACCTTGGCCAACCACCACAAGGTGGCCTTGACGAACCCGGAGAAGCACGCTCAGCCGAGCTTGACCGAGGCTGTCGATCACATGACCGACGTCCTGCGACACTCCTTGAGGGAGGAGAAGAGCCGGATGATCTCTTCCAAGAGGAAGGCCCAGAAGAATGCCCTGGCCGACGACTTGGACGGCATGCTTGACGATGACTACAACTTGGCCGTTTCCAACGACATGGCCGAAAGCAGCCCCGAGGAGAACGCCAGGATGGAGGCACTGCCCGGGCCCAAGCATACGAGAGAGAGAGAGAGAGAGCGCGTGGCGGGCCGTTTTTTCGCGAAAGTGGAGCGCGATGGGAGCACTGCGAGATGCCCCAAGCGCCCGCCGAGGTACGAGCGCATCGAGGCTGCGTCCTAGGCAGTGCCGACATCTTCAACTCTTTCTTAGGCTTTCAAGGCATCGGGGGGAGGGGAAAGAGGGAGGTGAGCAGCTTTGTCCAGGTGCTTTCACTATCAGGTTGTCGCAGTTGTTCGGTATTGACCCTTCACCGTAGTTATGGTAGAATCACCGCTTCTACTAGCTGTTGCCGGCGATGATAATAGTGAGGGCTTTGTGGCCACCCAGAAACAGGATCTTGATTAGAATCCTCATTCTCCGCTTCACTTCTCCTTAAAACATTGACCTCGATTCGGCTGTGGTACGACCTCGGAAGCTAAGGATATGGTGGCTTACACCTAGCCAATCTGCACAGTGCGACGAAGGATTTTCCGTGTTGCAATGCAGCACGCGCTGGTGAAGGAAATACAGCGGAGTGCAACAGACAGCATACTCAAACACTGTGCCAAAGCCTTAAAGCCGTAGATGTGATCAGGCCAAACGAGGAGAGATGAAATGGCACTCCATCGATTCAGCAACCCAGTGAATGCCTGTCAAGCTTGGCTGAAATCTTCAGCATGAGTTCTGGTATTGCTGGCATTTGCTGGCAGTCATCGTGGGTCGATTGTGCCTGCTATTGTCCTGTCTAGAAGTTGTTGTGAGCTTGTTGCCGCCCTGTAAACCCAACTTGCCTAAGCATCATCCAGAAGAGCTCTTAGCCCTCAAACCAGCCATGAAGCCCCAAGCCGCAAGAGGTTTCCACGGTGTCTGGAGCCGGCGTTCCAGGTGTGATTGGACCGAGGCGGGAAGAGACTCGTGACAGAGGGCTGCGGGCATCATAGAAAAATTTATGATATAGCTAGAGTTAACATGACTTTATGTCGGGCTTCAAGCGCCCATCAACTTAACGTGCACATAGGCCTTAGAGAGGCTGCCAGTTCAGTTAGAAGCTTCTAGAAACATTTCCGGCCAGTCTTAGGCCTCCAACCCCAAAACTCAAAAACCCTGAAACGCTGATAAGCCTGGTTCTTAATTCTGGCTTTTGGTGGATGGCTGACGTCCATCAAGCCTCCCCGCTTCATCTTGGCAGTATCCCAACTTCTGAGTTAGAGTGGAAGGTTTAGGATTTTGTGCCGCAGCCCCCGCTTTTTGAAGCAATGATGGCCCTTTCCTTAAGGGAGAGGAAGGGGCCGATCCCTGAGGTGGTTGCGTGGAGTTCCCTGAGGCTCTAAGTCAGCGCTTCGGGACTCCCCTGGGCCTCTGGTGTTCATATATACAAACTCTCTCTCTCTCTATATATATATACATATTTAAATCATATTTATCTATTATATAATTTATTATGTAGTAGAGAAGATCACAGACTTTCCGTAGGCACTCCCAGCTTCCAGCCTTGAGCAACCGCCCAGATCATTTGATCGATTTAGACCTCGAGCTGCAGGTTCCAAGTGGGAATCGGCACACTGTGTCTTCGTCTTCTTTCGTTGCCTTGTCTCTTGTGTGCAGCTCGACCATACAATTCGGTAGCCGGACAAAAGTGGGCGTGCTGGTGCTGCAGGTATCACCGTATCACCGACCTTTTCAGACGATCCATCGTGTCTAATACCACACAAATATACACGCATCGGTGATACGTCCGTGGACTGCACTCCATGGACTGCACTGCGTGCACCAGCTTAAGCTACACTACACCCGCGGAGCCCTTTTGTGAGAAAGGCTCAGAACCATTCTAAGACGCACCAGACAGGATGAGGCTTCGCCGCGTGAGGTGGCAATTTGCTCGAGATCCAGCTTGGGAGGCCAAAGTCTGCACAACAGCTGCAGTATGTTCCAAACAGGAGCCACCGACGTTGGCGGCAAGATTGCCATGAACGCACCTCGAATCCGCTACATCTACCGCGATCAGAAAAGACCGGCATCGCATTTGCCCTGCATGCTGCGGTAAATCCCTTCTGGCGGTCGATAACGACAGATACATTTACCAACTGGTACATGCAATGGATATGGTCGTGGTCATGGTCGTGGTCGTGGTTGTGGTGGTGGTGGTGGTTGTAGTGGCAGTGGTCGGTGGTAGTGGTCGTGGTAGTGGTCGTGGTAGTAGTCGTCGTCGTAGTAGTAGCAGTAGTACTGGTGGTAGTAGCAGCGCTGGCAGCAGTAGGAGTAGGAGGAGGAGCAGGAGGGGCCTGCCTCCCTCATCTCACGGAGGCAGCTCTGCCGGAACGATGAGGACATGATGCTGTTGATAATCAAAATGATCCTGATGATGATGGTGATGATGATGATGACGATGTGCAATCTGTGCAACGTTGCTCTCTCTTTCCTCCACTATTTATGGGCATTGCCAGGGCATCATTGCTCTCCGCCGCGCAAAGCGCCGAAATATGGAGTCGCGGCCTCGTATTCATGTCGGCGGCTCACGGCTGCTAGGCAGGCAGCTTCCAACGACTCCTCACCACACGACAATACAATACATGTTCGGTGATATCTTGTGCCACGATCTCGAATCTCGACTCCTAATCAAAGCCCCTCAGTTTTGTTTAGTGAGCTGGATGGCATGGGAAGCTCCTGTACCCGGAAGCCAGATTAGAGGACCTATTTAACATCAAAAGAAGATCATGCCACAATAACCGCAAACATGTTTTGTTATATCTATGTTCGTCGTCGAAGTTATTGCCATCATTGTCGCCATCGTTCTTCTTTATCACCATCTTGACAATCATTCTGTTCACACTCGTGAGAATCATCTTCTTCGTCGTAGGGGTGATCTTCATGGCTAATCATTGCCAACAGAAAATCTTCACTGTTGCCGTCCTCTTCCTCCTCCTCTTCATCCTCCTCACCTCACTCATCCTTGAAAGCATCTTGGCCACAATATGTATATGCATCAGCCCTGCCACAGCATCATCATCATAATCATCGTCATCGTCATCATCATCATCATCATCATCTCCATCACAATCACCATCGGACCGGACTTGGTAGTTAGGTATACAAGCACATGGGCAGTTGCATGTGTTTTTATGATATCCCAGGTCCGAAGGAAAGAGATGCCCACCATTGCTACTGGTACATATAGTATTCTTATTTCATTACTAGTATATTATTGTTATTATTATCAGTAATATCATATCACATTGTTATCATTATAGTTGAGAGGCTTGCTCTGCCGCCGAGGCGCCTCCCGCTGGCCTGCGGCGGCCAGGCCGTGAACTCCGTAGATGACCTGGATCTCGATGACCTGGGCCGCGGGACTTGGCATTTTGGGCTTAGGGTTAGGCTTTAGGGAACGCGGACGTTTCCACAAGGGCTTGGGCATCTTTAATTAGGTGGGGGGGGGTGGTGGGCGTTTCGTTTCAGAAAAAGGGTTTTGGCGCTGGGCTTTGGGATGACCATAATATAACTTTCTATCTCTCTGGAGGCTTGCTCCTCTCACCCACCGATGATCAGCAGGCATGCAGTGTAAGACGCAGGACTGTTACAGTGGTTCACTGTGATAGGCTGCGAGTAGTCATGCTGCGATTCAATAAGAAATCCGTATGATATGGGTGCTAGCTAGCATGAACATGGCTTCGATTCGTCACAACAAAAGCCACTGGAGCTGTTCGACGTCAATGGTTTGAGAACTTGGGTGGGCTGCGCTTCGAATGCCACTGCTTGAGGCTACGCCGACCTCGTCTACGAGCAGTCGCTGGAGGTTGAGTCTGGGTCTGGGCTCATGTAGTGTTGCAGCTTGGGGCTTATTGGGATTGGAGTATAGCTTCCTGGAGCTTTGCGCCTGGGGTGTCGAGCTCGCGGATTCAGGAGTTGCTTCAAAGCCGGTGGGTACGCCAAGAGTTTTGAACCCCTGCCTCCCAAACTTCTAATCCCCTGCCCGTTGGCCCCGATGCTAAACCCTGATGTGGCCACCGTGTTTCGGTGATTGAGGTCCATGGTCAGGCCCACTCTTGCCCCCATCCTTCGCCGATCCTGCACGGTGAAACCCACACTCACAAGTCGGGAATGATGACTTTCGAGCGGCTGGGGGCTAACGACTGGTTTCTTTGCTTCCATGAAGCCCAGCAACCCGGAGGATGACAAGTTCACCTTCATCGAGGGCGTCCAGAGCTCGAAAGTTGAGCTTCAGGACCTGTTAGTGTCAGTCTCTTTCAATTTGCATTTTGCCAGCCAGGCGTGGTTTCACTGATGCAGAGATGCCCTTCTCGACGTTCTGGGCTGAGGTGAAGAATCCGCACAGCTGCACGGTCTTGATCCAGGGCTCCACGGATCATGCGATCGCGCAGATGAAGGCCTCATGTAGGAAAGTCGGGATATCCGCTTATCTTGTGTAGGACACTGAGCCCTGGAAGCCTTCTGTGCTATATGCAGGATGCCATCAAAGACGGGCTGCGTGCCACACAGAACTGCGTCGAAGATGAGGCGATGTTCTTCAAGCTCACACTCGTGTTAAGACCAGTCGCTGCCAGCAGCACAGTGATCGCAGTACTCAACAGCCTTGGCCGCAGCAAGCAACAGCACCATCGGCATCAGCACCACCGCCGCCAGCACACCAGCACACCAGCACACCAGCACACCAGCACACCAGCACACCAGCACACCAGCACACCAGCACACCAGCACNNAGCACACCAGCACACCAGCACACCAGCACACCAGCACACCAGCACACCAGCACACCAGCACACCAGCACACCAGCACCAGAGCACCAGCACCATCATCACCAAGAAGCACCAGCATCATCAGCATCGGCGTCATGGTCATCATCATCGTGATCATCATTCTCCTCATTTTTCATCGGCATCGTCATCATCATCATCATCAGCATCAGCATCACAACCACCATCATCACCCCCGCCATCATCATCATTATCATCGCATCGTCACCGTTATCCATATGCAAAGCAAAAATTCAGCAGCAAGAGCGGAACAGGCAGCACACCCACAGCAGCAACAGCTAAAGCAAAAGCGGGTACGCAACGACGGCAGCAGCTTTGACATGAAGCTGTCCTTACACCCTTTCGCTCGACAGGCCATCGTGCCCGGCGCAGGAGCTTTTGAGGCCCGCAATGCCATGGGACGTTGGGATAAAGTTCGGGGGGCATGGCCAGGTGTGGAGTACCATTTGAAGGGTGTATGGGTAAGCCTTCAGGAACGTTACTACGAAGCCGTCGAAGCCTGTGATTCAGAGCTTGAAGGAGAATTTGTGCTGTCTATTCGCATGCATAACCACACAGCCCGAACTCACAAAGCTCGCTGCCTCCCACCCGAGAGCTCTATCCTTCTTAGATCAAGTCGCGCCCCAGATCGCCGCACATGTGCACCTGGAGCAGTTCAAGCGAACTGTGGAGGGCAAGCCGCGTTTAGGAGTCCGTGGCCTAGCTCCGTGAGAATGCCTCCGGCTCCTCAAGGAGGCTATTTCAGTTTGATCCCTACTACAATATTGTGGGTAGAAGAGATGCTGCTGGACTGTTGCGATACTCATCTGCACGACCATGATGGTGATCAGCCGTAATGGCTCCAAGGTGGAAATTTTTGCGAAGGCGCTGCTAGTGGTGCCGAAGACACTCCTGGAAAACTCTGGCTTGGATGTCCAGGCAGCGGTCTAAACTATCTGCAGTGTGAAGGTCCCGGGCTCTTTTAGAACTTTCCGGGATGCAGGGCTAGCGTCTAATGCACGAAACGTAGGGAGACTCGTCGCAATCGCTCTACACATACGAAGGACCCAGTCATCCGCGGGGTCCCCAACATTCGCCCAACCATGCTTCCGCTGCTTCCTGCAATGTCTCGAACTGTGCTAGCCGCATGCTTCTTTCAGGGTTCAGGTCCGCTTTTCGAGGCCTCCATCATTCGATGTCTGCACGACTCGAGTCCACTTGTACCTCTCTTCGTCCCCACTGCTACAGTCGTTGTTGCTAGCGTTGTGGTGCAGGGTAAGTTTAGCCCCACAAGCTTAAACGGGAAGACCTGAACTCCCGCAGCCAGGACAAACTGCTCAGAGTGCTGGCAGACCGCGAGAACAAACACAGGGTAGCGGTGGCCTTAGCAGGGTAAGGTTTGAGCTTCCTGGCTTTTAGGTGGGTTTTGTTGGGCATCGCTGTCGTGATTGTTGAGTTCAGCTCCAGTCAGGTTTTTGGCCTTGTTGCTTTGTTCCCAGGTCATTAGAACTGGATCGGACATGAGGTGTGAGAAGTTCTGGGGTCTCGAGGAATCCAGACCGCTCTGACGGGAGGTAAGGTGTCTCGGGGTGGGCGGTTGCCATTGCAGCAATCCTTCCGGCTTGTTCTAGGTTTTTTGTTGGTCGGTTGCTTGAATTGCGCTGGCGCATGAGGTTGGCGTCAGTGTGGCCAGTGGCGACCCCATCGATCCAGCCATCGAGGGTCGGGGGCCTCAGCCAGTTGTAATTGGAATGGAAAGAAGGATGGGCAGAGCAGTGCTGGTCACGTGTGCTATTGCAAGAGGATGGCACGACAGTTCACAAGACGCGACATTGTTTCTGAGGTATCTACGACAACTTCCTGGTGAAAAAACAGATGCTTGGTCTGGTCCGGGTCTGAATGCGGCTGTGCCACAAATCTACCATCTTCAAGGCAAGTGCTACACTCCTCTCCAGCAGCACCACCAAGAAGAGCACCACAGGTACCAGCAACGCTTGCTACTGCAGGTTCTGACATGTTTGGGAATCCAGACAGAGGGATGGTGAGCCCGATAGCCCGCATCGCTTCAATTCTGTTCCACCGGCAAAGACAATACTTTTCGCAGCAGTCATACAAGGTTTCTGATTCTGGTTTGTTAACTCCGAGTTTACATGTGTAAACATACAATACATACAGACAGGGCTCTGATTTGGCTGATACAAACCAACACCCTGACGTAAGAACGCAGCTTAAAGCTCGCCTACAAAACTCAACGTGTCCGTCCAAAGGCGGCCTTCCTTCCTTTCGGGCTCCAATTGCCAGATCCGTGACCTGAGGCGCCAGTGCTGGCTGAACAGCTACTGCTCGTGGACGAGGCCTGGCCTCTTCTTCATCCTGCGGAGCTTCGAGGGGCAGGGTTGCCTGGGTTTCAAGGTAAAGGCTGGAGGATTACTCCGCTTCGGCAGCAGTCTCTCTCTCTCTCGTGGTTGTTTCCGCTCACAGCCTTGAATGTCCGCGAAAGGTTATCCGAGCCGGGAAGTCCATGAAGAGCGATGGCGGCATGCAGGGATAGGGCTCAAATTCGGCCCTGACCATCGCCTCAAGCGCGGCAAGGAAGAGGATGTCATGGCTTTCCAAAGTGTTACTAGTCAAAAGGAACGCATGGGCTCCTCAAATGACGACCTCTTCTGGCTCTCGTGCCAGATGCTTGTGTAGGGAACAGCTTCGGCCAGTGTCACCGGATGCAATCCGCATCCGCCAGGATGAGCCTGCAGTTGTGCACAGTACAGGAACTCGGATAAGCATTTTGTTTCTGGTGCAGGTTCGCTCTGTAACCCGACCAGTGCGGCAGGATGCAGATGGGGTGCACGACAGAGAAACGGCCCTCGCTTGCTTGAGGGCCACAGGCAGAGCTTCCCAAGGATCTTCATTCCAAGCCGCTTGAGCTGCTCTGCCGTTTGGGCTCTCCCTTATGACCTAAGAGCGAGCATGCTTCTATTTGTGCAATACTACAGGGGTCCACGCGTGGCAGCAAGTGTGGTTTTTTGACCCGCTCTCCACAGGGATGGGCGATGTGTGCTCATGCCTTGGGCGCAACAAGGCCAAGCTAGCTTGGGCGGCAGATTTGAGCTGGGACGGTAGATTTGGGGAGGATAGATTTGTTGCTGCAGTGTATTTGCGGGTAGGTGAGGTTCTCGGCACGGAGCACAGCACATACAAGTGAACTGATGTTCCATTGTTCCTTGACGCCCCATCCCTGTACAGGCACATGTAGGGTTTCAGGTTTCGGGTTGTTACGGTTTAGGTCTTAAGTAAAAGAACAGCACGACGAGTAGTGATAATCAAAATAGAAATACGACTGACAATGACTCACTTCATTGTTGCTAGGCAGAACAATAGTCATAAGAGCAGTAATTGTGGCATTCGTGGCGTTGGCCATGGTTTTGGCCCTCAAGGCGCAAGTTGCAATCTCTTTGGAAGTTCAGGGGAGTGTTATGCTACCTCCTCCAAACTAGGCAGCATCGCACCGAGCATAAGTTTTCCGAAGTACCATGCATTGACTCGGCCGGTCCCGAAAGAAGGGAGAGAAACAAGAGTCGAACACCCCCCGCATTGGCAACCCAGCCACGGCGCAAATGTCGGCATTCTTTGTCATACTAGCAAGAGCCCTTGCAGTAAACTGTTTGGGGAAGTAACAAGAATCTCTACATGTGCTCTTGGTTTGTCGCGCTTGTTATGCGTTGCAAAACCTTATTATGCATCCGCATGTTTTGTCAACGAGGATCCGCTCAGTTTTCGGTTCATGTCCAGCAGGGCCCTTGTCTCGGCGTCGGGTCTGTCGGTCACTTCTCTTCTTCTGCACCTTTCTCGCCTCTTCGANTGTTTTGTCAACGAGGATCCGCTCAGTTTTCGGTTCATGTCCAGCAGGGCCCTTGTCTCGGCGTCGGGTCTGTCGGTCACTTCTCTTCTTCTGCACCTTTCTCGCCTCTTCGAGTCTCCCGATCCGGTGTTTGATCCCTGCCCTGTCTGTCCGGCCTCGACTTTCCCTTTGGACTTCTCGCCTCAGGCCCTTCATCTGCCCAGCCTGGCCTTCGGCGTTTGTCTTGGTGTTGTTCTTCTTCCGCTCGTGGAGCTGGTGGTGTGCATCCGGGGTTACCTTTGGGTTCGGCTTGATAGGCAGCTTAGGCCCGCCTTTAGGTACCGGTTGCTTTAGTTTTCGGGTGTAGGCTGTGCATGAGCCTGGAGCTCCGCGTGCGCCACCTTGAGGAGCTGGTGGTTGCTTTGCAGCAACAGGTTGCCGACTTGCAAGCCCGCCTGGGCAGCCGGACCCGCGAATCCTCTTTTGACTTTGTGCCCTCGGCCCGTGACCCTGCCGCTTCTTCTTCGCCTCCGCTTCGCGGCGGTTCTTCTCCTTCTCACACAGCCTCCGCCAGCCATTCCTTTGCAGAGCCTCGGCACCGGAGCCTCCTCGGTTCCCCCTTTGCCGCAAGGGAGCGGACGCTCACAACCGTCTCAGGAGGAACGCGCCGCTGCGTGCCGAGAGATAGGCCTATTCTTGAGGCGGGCCTTGTCAGGACAGCATCGAGGTGCCTCGGGGAGGGACCGTTTGGGTTTGCAAAGCCGCCTTTGGCTTGTTGTCAGGGATTTCGACGGGACTGTTAGGGAGCCTGCGGTTGTGTGCCACCGGTTCTCGGACTGTGCCGCTCTTTGCAAGCGCCAGGGCGAGTGTGGAGAATCGGTTTTTGTTGGCCTCCCGGCCAGGCGTGACGTGCTCGCCGTTGCGGCCGCAGCGGAGATCACCTTGCCGTTGAACTGGTGAAATGGATGACCTGGACCTGCAAGTTGACGGGGAGGAGCTCTCTGCTCGTGACGCTGTGTGTGCCGGTGAAGATTTCGTTGACCTTCACGCCCCTTTGCTTCTGCTGCAATGTGGGGAAGACGAAGAGGGAAACCCGGTTACTGTGCAAGCTCTTGCTATAGGGGAAGTGCAGGGGAAGCTCCTCTTGGCGCTTCCCGCTGCCGCTTGGCACCGCAAAGTGGCCAAGCGTTCGGTGCCCAGGGGATTCCTCACCAAGGTCGTGGCAGTGGAGGTAGCTGCGTGCCTGGCCAGCGACCGGGGAAAAGACGCCGAAGGGCAGACGGTGCGGATCTGGGTCGGCCTGTGCGAGCCTGCCGCCGAGAGTGCNCTCACCAAGGTCGTGGCAGTGGAGGTAGCTGCGTGCCTGGCCAGCGACCGGGGAAAAGACGCCGAAGGGCAGACGGTGCGGATCTGGGTCGGCCTGTGCGAGCCTGCCGCCGAGAGTGCTCTGACTGTGTCCGACGAAGAGCCGGCGGTGCCGTTTGCTCTCCTCCCGTCAGGGGAAGCCTTGTTTCCTTTTGCAGAAGCCCTGGCTGCGCTGTTGCACAACCAAGTTGCCGCTGGCACTTCTTCTGCGCAGACGGCCCAGGAAGGGCAAGCCCCCGCAGCCGAGGACCCAGCACTTGCCGATCGCCTGGCCAGCTTGGAGCGCTCTATGGCTCAGCTGGCTGCTTCCCTCCCGGGCTCCTCCGGCGACCCCGCAGCCTCTACCCGTCTAGGCCCCGGTTTAGGATTAAAGCCCTCCTTGGTTCAGCCCCGCAGTGTCCTTCGCAAAGCCAGCCCCAAAGCAGCCCCTCCTTCCGGTTTAGAGTACCCCGGGTTAGACCAAGGTGTTGTGGCGGCCGCGCTTTCGGCCGGGGTCGAAACACAGGTGCTCTCCGAGATGAGTCGGCTGGTGAACTCCGGACCGCTCAACAGGTTGCGCGAAAAGGCTCCGACAGCGAGGGCAAAGGGCCCGGCCGAGGAACCCCTCGACGAGTCCGAGGACGAGGCAGCGGCCCGCGGGCTGGACCTGCAGCCAGGGCAAGCACAGACCTTTCCGATGCCGAGGGCCACCACTCACGACCCCGAGCCAGCCGAGGCTCTTGCGCAAGCCCTGGCTCGGTGCTTCGACAACCTTCAGGGGCGAGCAGCCTCCTCCAGAGCTTCTCCTCTCGAGCGGGCTTTGGATGCAAGCGGAAGTGGTACTGTCGAGGGCTCGCTCGGGTCGGGCCGGCGGAACGC